>JASAMY010002097.1:0-26945 GCA_030248085.1 Paralinhomoeus sp. GSCO2_6 | reverse complement strand
AGTCGTAAGTACACTAAAATAAGTTGTACATGTACATACGTACGCCAGTTCGCGTTTTTTCACTACACATACACAGAGAATGGCCCTTCTGGCTTTACAGCTTACAACCAGTTTTTTTGGCCTCAGGATTGACCGTGTTTGTCAATTGCAGTTGACCGCTCACGAAGGGAGTTTGCTGAGAAAAAAAGACGCTGCCTGATGTACTATCGCCGCCAAGCCAGTGATGGAGAGGCGGCGCCTGGAGAGCGCCGAGCTGGCAGTCGTCACGAGCACCTTGCTCGCGATGGACGTGAGGCTGGGCTAGCGCCAGATGCCCATGCCTTTTAGTACTACGTCGTCGTCGTCGCTTCGCGTCCGTTGTCTGCTCGGTTGTGCCTCACGGTCTAAGGGCCGTGACGACGACGGCAACGTCGCGACCAACAGTGATTCGATTCACAGTGAGACGACGCCGTCACGACGAACTTTTAGGCGCGCTCGCGTCCATAAATCCTTTCTCTCCTCTCAAAACCTTTGCTGAATACCGTAAATCCTCCAATAGTGCCCCCGGGGCACTATTTTTTTGAACCTCTCCTTACCCGGGGGCACTATTGGAGGGGGGCACTATTGGAGGGGGGGGGGGTTGTATTGGAGGATGTACGGTAGTCACCGTTACTTACAATGCATAACATACAATGTAGATTCCTATGTTTCAGCCAAGAATGTCCGGCCCGGCCCGGCCTGGCCCGGCCCACACCCTCAAAACGCAGGCCCGGCCCGGCCCACAGGATGGGCTTGGAATTCCGGTCCAGCCCGGCCCATGGGCCGGGCTGGGCCGGGCCGGGCCGGGCCGGGCCGGCCCAGCCCATGCTCATCCCTAATGTTTAGTAGTAAGCTCACAGATGAAGCTCAGAGGAACGCCCACGCCGACAGCCAATCCGACGGGGATGCCAACAGCAGTCCCGAGCAGCGGTAACGCCTCCGTTTCCAGAATAAAACGACCATAGTCCGATGCACAGGGCTCTCCGACTGCTCCAGCCCAATATGACTCCCTTTCAGCTGCGTAGCACACCTCCACGAGGAATCCGTCGCCTCTAAAGCTGCTTGGTGTCTCTTTTCTCATGGATTGAGGAGTAGAGCGTCTGCAAACAGTACTCCCTATTGAATGAAAACGACTTTAGTCGTTGCCGGTGCGTCAGCTCGACGAAGGCCTCCAGCTTCTGATCGAAACAGTTCACCATATGTAACATGGTGCTGAGCCTGCAGGCGTGATGAGTCTGAAGTTTGCTGTGGATGCCGTAAATTTTCCAATAGTAGCCTGGGGTCCTAGTGTTCCAAAGATTGACTATTCGTGGTCACTATTTGGACGGGGCATTATTGGAAGGGGCACTATGCAGGGGGGTTCCCGCCCATTTTTCGCAAATTTTGTCAAGTCACAACTCGGGTTGGAGGAATCAATCTATCAAATTCAAGCTCTTATTGCAAGCTAGACGTTTGCAAAGTTTCAACGAAATCTGCTGCCCGTTTCTCAAACCGAGTACCGTAAACCCTATAATTAGCCCCCCCCCCGGGGGACTAATTTTTTTGTTCGAGCTCTAGGAGGGTGTATAATTATAGGGGGGGCGCTAATTATAGGGGGGCGTATAAACTGGAAGTGTCGATGAGTGGGAAGATGGGAGGGCCAGAAGGCGCGTGGAGGCGATTTTGAAGGGAAAAAGGCGCTGTGCACACACGTTGGTACACTCTAACACACTCTCACACAGTCTCACATACACATACGTATACATACATACACATACGCGACCATACATACACCCGGACATGGAAACATGTGCTTTTTAGACGATGGTCCATTTAGGGAGGGGGCGTAATTATAGGGGGGGGGGGGGGCTTATTAACTCAAAGTGGTCTTGGCAGGGTGTATTATTATAAAGGTGGGGGGGGATAATTATAGGAGAGGGGGCTAATTAAAGGGTATACATGCGTTTATGCGACTGAGTAACCTTTTGTAAAGCAGTGACGTCAGTGACGAACGCGCCTTTTTCGTGGCAACTAGCTGACTGCTAAACAAACGCGTGAGAGCGAGCGTGCGTCATATTGCTTTACATTGCACGAACCAAACAACTGTCAGGCTCAATTCTTCGGCAATACTGCTCCACAGCCCTAGTTTCTCTTTTGACAACAATTTTGTACACGGCGTTGTCGGGTGCACCACACGCTGACTGCAACCCAGTCATCTGGCTGTCTCGTCTGTTGCGATGAGGCGACAAACGAGCGATAATGAGCGACAGACTAAAGAATAGTTGCAAGCCCCACAACGTGGAAGTTGCGGCTATCATTTTGCCACTAGAGGCGCATTTTACATGGAGGTGAGACGGCAACTATTAGAAAAAACACATCATGTGCGCACGCATTACACAGACACCATGTTGCGTTCGAAGAAAGACTTCCGTAAACGAACTACTTTTCACGTACTTTTTGTACAGGAAAGCTTAGTGGCGCAATTCAAATCTCAAATACCTAATCTGTGACCCGTCCACGATCTGTTATTGTAATGCGGAAGCAGCACAATCTGACGGCGGGTCTGCATCGCTTCGTGTTCTGCTGGTAGCTGGTAATCGGGCGACACTGTTTTGAGCATCAACGGAGTTTTTTCCGTCTGCTTCGCTACGGCGACTAAACGCAAACACCAAGCTACAAAGCAAAGGTCTGTGCGAGGAAGATCAACATGTAGAAAGGTTTGCGCAAATCGTACAGGTGCTGTACGTACATACCGTTAACCCTATAATTAGACCCCCGGGGCTAATTGTTTTGTTCGAGCTTTAGGAGGGTGTATATAATCATATCATTGGGGAGGGGGCTAATAATAAAGGGACTTATAAACTGGAAGTGTCAATGTGTGGGAAGCTTTGTGGACGAAAAGGCGCGTGGAGGCGATTTTTCATATACGGACAATAAATTTCGTAATGGTCAGTCTGTCCGTCCGTTCGTCTGTTACTGACCGGTTCTCCTTTATGGCTTGACGGATCGGGCCGAAATTTTTTTAGTATTCTTAGGGCCAAGTTTTTTCCGCCAAAAAATCTGAAAGGCTATGCTAGTGCGTTCGCCAGTGCCCACTCTCCTCTGCTACGGGGCTCCCCCGCTACACGGAGGCAGGGTGCCATAAGGCAGACTCCTTTGGCCCCGCATTAGGGCGGGGAGGGGGCAGTGTGGATGCCTTTAGGGCGCATCAGTGCATTGTACCTACGCTACGCACGCATTCCTATGTACCTACGCACGGACGTGCCGACGTGGACGTCCTCCCTCCTGTCTGCTCCCTCTGCAATTGCATTGCAATGCAGACTTTTGGACTTTCTTAAAAAAAAAAGCAAGGTGGTGTAGCATTTTGCAATGCAACAACAGTGCATTTTGCAATGGAACAAATGCAATGGAATAAAACAAAGGGTTCAAATTCCAGCACTGCAATCGCCTGTTTTCCACAACTCTTCAATGGAACAAAGGAGACAATAACGGGGCGTCGTATCATTGAAGCTTGTGCGACGATTTCACCGATTCCAAAGGAATCGACACTGCTAAAGAATTCCAGGAAGTGTACACCAATCCAATCTGTGCCGAATCACATAAATTTCGAATGACAGGCAACAAATTCAAATAAAGTGCTTTTTGAAACGAGCTTGTTAAGGGGAAAAGACGCTGCGCAGCGCACCGCACACACGTTGGTACACTCTAACACACTCTCACAGTGTACATGCACATACATACACATACGCGACCATACATACACCCAGACATGGAAAATTTTGCCTTTCAGACGATGGTCCATTTGGGGAGGGTGTATAATTATAAGGGGGGGGGGCTACATGCATAGGGTGGCGAAACAGGACAACCCGACACTCCATGATCACTTTAAAAGTGACACTTTTCTATAGGACAGTAACATCAAATTAAATTCAGTCAAATTCAAATTAGGCTTCGTTAAATAATTTCATCTCTGACGAATGAACATTTCTCAAACACAAATAACCTATACCCTCGTTTAGTCCCAACTCCCAAATCAAGCGCTGCTGATCTTTCTATTGTGCTGCTGCTGCCTCACAGATTCTTGCCTTGGACGTATGTGTCGACAGCCACGTGCTTCGCCAGGCCCATCGTCATGTCGTTCTTGGAGTAGGACGCGCAGTTGGCGCCGTCGCACAGGACGACGAACGCGACGCACTCCGCCAGCCGCTCGAAGACCATCGCGCAGCGGAGCGGGACGCCGTCCCACGCCTCAACGAGTCAGCCTCCCTTGCAGTTGGGGATCAAGCCGTGCCACGCGCGACGTCAGACGGCGTTGGTCGAGTGCTCTTGGACATGGGAACGCATCACCTTGCCAGAGCAAATATTCAGAGTGTCGGAGTGACCAGTGGGGGGGGGGCAGGTTGGAACACTTGCTGTGGAGTTGGACGCCCAGTGAAGGAGCCGTCAACTTAGCGCGTTGCAGCCAGCCATCCATGTAAGGTACAGTGTACCTACCATTCGTTTCTTCGTCGGCCTTGCTGGGAGGCGATGTCTGTCACACACATCACCATGTAACATTGTTTGGATCTAGCAGGGAGGGGGAGGTGGTGGGTGAGACCATCCTGGGGGGGGGGTCGCAGGAGAAAAATTGATGCGCCAAAAAATGTGGTTGAGTACCAAATCCCGCATTTGCGTTACGTCTCGCGGGACGCTCTGATTTTGCGTGACGCGCGAGACGCACGCTATAGCATAGGGCTGGGTGAGAGGAGACGGCGCGCGCGTGGCCCAATGACCGGGCGGCTAGATCTGGATGCGCGCGGGGGGCCGATGGGAACGGGGGCGGTGGCGCCGTTTCCACAATCTACCAAGTGACGACGCCCGTTCCCACCCCCCCCCCGCGCATCCCGATCTAGTCGCGTGGTCATTGGGCGACGCGCGCGCCGTTCCCTCTCACCCAGCCCTATGCTATAACGTGCGTCTCGCGCGTCACGCAAAATCAGAGCGTCCCGCGAGACGTAGCGCAAACACTGGCGGATCTAGGATTTGCTGACAGAAGGGGTAGAAGGTCAAATTTTTCACCCGCACAAACTACACTACTATGGAATAGACAAAAATGTCGGGATTTTTTAGCTCCCTTACGAGTCAAACGTGAGTTGGAAGAGAACCACAGCGCCGCAGGCAAAAATTTTGCGCTTTTGAGTGCCTTAATCCAAGGAAAACGCAAAATTTCTCCTTGTGCTCGCCCTTCTTTCCTTCTTCTTCCTCTGATCTCTCCCCCTCCTTCCCCCCTAAATCTGAGCTGACAGGAGGGGGAGACCCCCTCCCCCCGTCTGGATCCGCTAGTGAGCGCAAAATACGGGGATTTGGTACTCAACTTTTGCTATTGAGGGTAGGTATCCGCCATTGACCGCTTCCTAGCGCTGCCCCTAATCCAACGACATGGTCGTCTCCACAACTTCAGATTCGCGAGGCGAAGTTGGCGGTCGCAGGGGCAGTCGGGGCCGCGCTGTTAGGCCTGGTGCCGGTGACGTTGATTCTCTGCCTCTTCGTGCCCTCTCTGGCGCTCCTGGTGCCTCCCGTGGTGCTGCTCTACTACTGCGCCAATCCCGTCCTCTACGTGCTGCTCGACCAGAGTCTGCGCAGCCAGCTGCGCGCGCTGCTCACCTGCACAAGCAGTGCTCGGCAGAAGACGCTGCGCGTCCAGACCATCAACGTCTCCGGCCGCAAGCCCGCCGCCTCGACGCCCAAGCGCAACTCGGTCGCGTCGCACTAGGGAATGCGCTCGGAAAATACGCAAAGAAACGGTTCCAAGTGACAACGTTCCCACACGATGACAAGAAAACGAATTCGCGAGCAAAACTTCCTCGGAATGAAGCGAATGTCAAATGGCAATAACTGCATTTTCGGCACATTATTGCTCTGTTGCTTACCAATGCGACCCCTCCATGCGCGAAAATCGCTGTTACAATGTACATACTATCTCGTAGAAGAAAATTCAAAATTTCTGGTTAGTTCTGAACCAGTGTGGATATTCCCAATGGCAGACGCATAACTTGAGGTTTGGGACAAGTTGCACTTGGCGTGTGCAATGTCCACGCGTTTCCGCGCAAGAGTATGCTTAGGACCTTCCGACACCCATTGAAAGAGTATGCAAATCTATTTACCAGAGGCGCGAAGGGCGTCGATGAGCGAGAGCCAGACGCGCAACGCAACGCAAAGCGCAGATCTGTTGAAGACCACGAAACGTGGCTCTACGTGCTCACGAGCTGGACTTGTAGTGCTGACAATGTGACCCCATGTTATTTTTTTAAGCCTCTAGAGCGCAAACGGCGACTGCCTTCGCTTGGGAGCTCAGTGCTTGCACTAATGCCTTGCAAAGGTTGCGCTGGTCCTTTCCGTCGACGACAAATACTCTGGAACAAGGGCACCGACAAATATACAATGTGCATTACGTACACATTTCTCGTCTGTACATTCTCGTTTGGATGGAATTTGTGCCCTTCCCTCCGCTCGCGATGCTCCAGCGAAAATGTCATTGCTGGGGCTGTAAATTTGGTCGAGGTCCTGCTTCTCTTCTCTCCAAGGAGGTGAAAAAAGTGCAGTGCGCCATCCGAGTTCTACCGCTCGTTCTTTTCACGACTAATGGAACCTCCCCAGGGGGCGCAACTCTTTGCTGACAACAGGGCGTGTGGTTGGTTACCTTTGCTGACAACAGGGCGTGTGCAAACACCGTCTTGTCCAAGCTGCTCAGTAAGCGTCTCCAGTCTTGTGGCACCGCAAGCTCCTCACGGAAATGTCTCTCGCCCGCACAATCGGCTCCTGTGGCAGCCCGTTGAAGCCATCGACACTGTGGTTGCCCCTCTGCGTCTTGATCTTGGCCACAGGTTTTCGCCTTTCTAACTTCTGCAGTTGCTTTAGTGCGTTGTATTCACTATTCCTCCATATAGGGACCAGTATACTTCCATCGGAAGTTGGACCAATAGGAGTGTTACCACTCGAAGTTTAATTGTAGCATGGCAAAAATAAAGGGGGGGGGGGTAATTATATGGGTTACTGTACCCCACCCTATCCATCCACCGCTTCTTTTTTTCTATCGGCACATGTACTTACGTGCCTGCCTTCCTTTACGCCGTCCCTAAAGCGAGAGAGACTGAAGCGGTTAAATAGGAGCCTCCGAAGAGAACGGCTGGCAGGAGGTGGGCTGCTACGACTTGAGCCAGTTCCGCTACTCCGGAGCTTACGTCGCCGCGTCCGTCCTCGACTGCGCTCGGCTGTGCGGCGAGACGCCGGAGGCCATCGGTGCGACGCCCCCCCCCCCCCCCCGACTCCGCCAGCTCTAGGCCGCCGCTTCCACGTTCAGCGCAGTATAAAGTCAACTGCTTCTGTCGCGTCGACGTCGCGCCGGACGCCGCGGCGTACGCGCCGCAGAGCTGCGACTTCAGCTGCCCTGACGACAACGGCCGGTGCGGAGGACGACTGCCCTCCCGCACGAGACTCTTCACCGTCCGGGCCATGGGTAGTATCTAGTATAATTGATAAAGTACCATCTGTTTTCTGGTCAGCATCTTTGTGTCACCATGTGCAAAAGTGTGACAAGGTGGATATAGACATGCACGCACGCACGCAGGTCAATTAGAGTTGGGAAAAAACGTTTTGACGGTGTACTAGCGTGTTTTGTTTAAAAAACGGTTTTATTTTAAAAAGAACCATTTCTTTTGTTTTTATTTTAGTACGTGTGTACATGTTGTGTGTGTGTGTGAGTGAAATGTATGTGAACCTGTGTGTGCACTGCAGTAATCACAAACAGACAAGTGTGCTTCCTCACGTGTGCGTTCGTGGCGAAGGCGTCTGTCGTGTTATTTTCCCGAAGCACGGTGTACGACATTACAAAGGCACACAGGCGAAGCACAGCGAGTGTGTGTGTGTGTGTGTGTGTGTGTGTGTGTGTGTGTGTGTGTGTGTGTGTGTGTGTGTGTGTGCGCGAGCGCGCGTGAGTGTGACCGAGTGCGGGTGTGTGCGGAACGGTATTAGCCATGTTGGCGCTCGATCGCACAACTGACCAAATGAGAGTGGGGGCAGAGGAGAAGGGCAGCAAAAGGGTGCAGAACAGTACAGTCGCTGCTCAAACAGTAGACATCGCCACAGGGTGCTAAAGTGGCTCGCTTTATTTGATTTAATACGGTGGCGTGGCTCATCTAAGTAAGTTTCTTACGACTATGAAGGAATTTACGTTACGATTACGACTACGTCCGTTTTTTTACATTTTTACGAAACAGGCGACGACGTTTTCTAACAATAAAAACGCGTTTTTATTGTTGAAAAACATTGTAAAAAAAACGTGCCCAACTCTAACGTCAATACAGTAAGGTTCAGTTTGAAAACAATTGTATAACAACATATACGCTCCCTGTATGTTGAACCTGTATATGAAGATTGGCCTTCCTTGAACCAGTTTCGACATTTTGGTGCGAGCCATCAAAGTTCATCAAAGTTCACGAACCACTTTGGCCTCTGCATTACACACCAACAAACACGTGCGTCGCAGCGTGCGTGCCTATCTAAATCCACATTGTCACCTCTTGCACAAATTGGGCTAGCTTCTTTTATTAGCTGATGCAGAAGTGCACAATGCAGAATGCAGAATGCAGAATGCACAATGCAGAAGCGCAGCGTTGTTTCAATTTTGGCCGAGCTTAATGCTGAATCGCCAATTGCCTTGCCAATCCTACGGAGCACTATCACTGGTTCGTGACCTTCACCAACGCGGGACCCTACAAAACAATTGTCATTCTGAAAGTAGTTTTGCTACCGTGCCTACTTGTGCACTTCTGTAGAGAGAAATTAACATATCGTACCAGCACGTATATACATGAAATTCGCATCCCATGAAGTCTGAACAAACAAATACGCTTGTATAGTATACACTGCCTTATACATACCTCAGTGGGCTGGCTGCAACGCGCCAAGCTGAGCGCTCCTTCGCCGGGCGTCCAGCTCTACAGCAAGCGCAAGAACCTGCTCCCCATAGCTCACTCCGACACCCTGAACATTCGCTCCGGCAAGGTGATCCTGCCCAGCGGAGCACCAAGTGCACACGTTCTGTGTGATGCACGCCAGCGACTCACGCGATGCGCGGATCTCCAAATGCATTGGACTGCTGCTGGTGGATCATTCAGGCGTGGAACGGCGGCCCGCTCCGCTGCGCGATGGTCTGCGAGTGGTTGGCGGAGTGCGTCGCGTTCGCAGTCCTGCGCGACCCCGCCGCCGCGCCCGACAACTGCGCGTTCTACTCCGAGGACGACATGACGATGGGCCTGGTGGATGACGTGGCCGTCGACACCTATGTCCAAGGCTAAGCATCTGTAGGACGGCAGCTCAGTGGGAAGAGTGAGACCAGATGGTGGGAACTGTCAGCGAGTTTAAGCAATTTCCACTGCTTGCAATGTACTGTCTCTCTCCCTGAATAGAAAACATGATGACACAGGCTAAGCCGCAAAGCTGTAAAAGTGCGTCGTACACACTACCAATTAAGAATACCGTAAACCCTATAATTAGCTCCTTTTAGTGAGCCCCCCCCCCACTATAATTTTAAACCTCCCTAGAGCACTTTGAGTTTATTAGGCCCCTCAATAATTACACCTCCTCCCACGGCTCGATGAGACAATTAGCGCCCAGGGAGCTAATTATAAAGTTTACGGTATAAGCGTTTGTGTTTGCATAGACCTTGGACATAGACTTTTGTGGGACATGACACAACACAGGTGACGGATCCAAGAATTTGGGACCGGGTTCCGGCGAAATTGGAGCAAGGGAGATGAAGTTTGCAGAAGGGGAACCCTGTCGAAATTTTTGGACGCTGGACCATTGCAGCGGCGGCTCGGCACATAGTAGCAGTTTCTCGAACACTTACCGTAAACCCTATAATTAGCCCCCCCCTATAATAATACACCCTCCCAAAACCACTTTGAGTTAATAAGCCTCCCCCCTATAATTACGCCCCCTCCCTAAATGGACCATCGTCTAAAGGCCGATTTATAATCATCCGCGTCCGACATCCTCGTCCGTCATCCCTCAAAGACGGATGATTATAAATCGGGAAGTTTGACGGACGCGGATGACGGACGCGGATGACGGATGGAGTTGGTCAAGTTTCAACTTCTTGACGGATGACGGACGGCTCGCTTTGAAAAGGCGCGCGGTCTCGTATGGAAAGCGTGCGCGCGCCGCGCGGAAGGAGTTTACGGTACGACGAGTTTACGATTGCGAGCTTAACACCCAAATCTACCATAATCTGTGAAGGGATTCCACGCGAGACCCAATTCATTTTACACTTGACGGACGAAAAATGACGGATGTTTATAAATCGAGCAATTTTCGCGTGACGGACGCGGATGACGGATGGCGGATGACGGACGCGGATGATTAGAAATCGGCCTTAAAAGGCACATGTTTCATGTCTGGGTGTATGTATGGTCGCGTATGTGTATGTATGTACACGTATGTGTATGTAGGACTGTGTGAGAGTGTGTTAGAGTGTACCAACGTGTGTGCGCAGCGCCTTTTTCCCTTAAAAATCGTCTCCACGCGCCTTTTTCCCCACACATCTTCCCACTCATCGACACTTCCAGTTTATAAGCCTCCCTATTATTAGATCCCCCCTATAATTATACACCCTCCTAGAACTCGAACGAGAAAATTAGCCCCCGGGGGGCCAATTATAGGGTTTACGGTAATACATACGGGCGCAGTACCGGTCTTACGGTATGCGAAAAGCAACACATTTGTGCGTGTTGTGATGGATTTTTTGTGGGCAAATATTCCCATCTGGAAAACGCGAATCTCATTTTTCTTGTTTGTCACATCTGTAAACTGACTTAAACGACTTTAACCGTGATCGCCGTCACACTCGGACTTTTTGCTGGCGAAGAGCATGCGAGCGGGCTGCTGCAGCGCCGGGTAGATTTCGACGTAGTACTTGCGCCAGAAGGGCAGGCCGACGATAAGAAGACTGAAAGGACTTTTCGCATGCATTTCCACCACGACAGAATGACAAAACGCCTTGTACCGGCTGTCTTTTACGTCCAATTTCACGCGGCAGTCGGTGCCGCCGAGACGCGGGTACGCGTAGTCCTCGACTTCCAGCTCGATCGTCTCACGGCGGCCCTTGGGGTGTGACGTGTCGGTGCCGTTTGGCCAGTTTTTCATTAAATTAAAGTTCAACTTTTAAAACGCAGCTCACCTGTATGCGAGCAGGGGTGATGGTGATGTCGGGAAACGATGCGCGGCGCCTCGCTATGACGTGAGCGCATGCTGCATGCCCATCTCCATGACGCCTTCCGGTCTAGAGCCGCACATTAGCCAAAGACATTCGGAAGAACGCCATCTGTAATCTTGGGCAGCGACAGTACGAGAATGTCCGGTGCTAGGGAAATACTCGTCTTAGTGGATACATCAAGAATCAAAACCAGGGCTGGACGGCTGTGGGGGGGGGGGGGCGTTCGAATCGAGCGGAGGTTCTTCTGGTTCGCGAGGTTCCACGCCGTCGACGCTGCTCTCGCAAGGGAAGAGCCGCGTCGAGAGCGCCTCTTGGAGTCGGGAGAGTCGCGCTCCGCAGTCGTCGACCGCGTTGCTGTCGTCGTCTCGGCGGCGCAGCCCGTCGCAGAGTCGGCGCGGCAGCGAGACGCGATGCGAGCCGCTGTCGAACATGACAGCGACGTCGAGACTGCGAATTGCCCTGCTGCTGCGCGCATCGGTTCCAGGACACGCACTAATATGAAGGTAAAACGGCAACGAAACGTAGGTATCAGAGGAAAAACCCGACACAGCAGCGGCCACACAATTCCAGCGGCGCGTCGGCGTCGGCGAATGTGAGCTGAAATGCCGAGTGCTGCGGAAATTCTTCCGCAGCACAGCACAGTCCACTGACCATCACGCTAGCCAAGCCTGCGAAGTCCCGCGAGACCATAGGCTGTCGAACGAAGGTGACGGTCGCGTCGGATTCGGCGACCGCGCACTCGGCCATCAGCGATCGGCCGATCGAGAAGAAGCCATCGGTCGAGTTCGCTCGAAGCCAGAAGGCGAACAGACGCCTCTGCGACGGAAGGCGCTGAAGCGTAGGTATTTGAGCGATGGCAATGTTATGTTTGTCAGTCTACTGTGCGCGACACGCATTTACCCACTGCACTCAGCTACAACAGCTGTAACACACTTCCCCGTCGACACACTCATCTCAGTCAGTTATTCAGTTGCATGAGTAGAGCGTATTTCGTTAGTGCGTATACGTGCGTCGATCTTCGTTTCAAGAACAAGAAAAAGTGGGATAACAAATGTCGATTAGCGATGTCACCAAAAAAGTCTGAAGACTTTCTTGTGTTTTTTTAAAATTTAATTAAAAAGTCAAACTACTTATTTAACACTTTTTTAACTTATTAAAAATAAAAGAGGAAGTGAAGGCTAAAGTAACACCACTTCCACTGGCTGAAGCTGAAAAATGTCTGCCAACTTATTTAACTTTTTTTTTAAATAAATTAGAAAGTTCTTTGTTACTTTTTTAATTAAAAATGTATCTCCTTTAATTAAAATGTATTTTGTTTTTTTTTAATTGCATTGCGATTGTCATCAAAAAACTGCAACATGCATGCAACGTGCAACATGTCAGCAATATGCATGCTGTAATGTCGCGACTAATGTCGCAACATGTCGGTGCTTAAGACTAAGTCCCACCCCTAGCTGGCGCGGAAATAGTTTGTCGATAGAATGGTTTCGCGCTACTGTGGCCTTAAGCACGCAAGAAGATCGATACGCGCAGTGATTGGTCGCATCGAGGTCGACTGACCAATGTCCAGCGAGGGTGTCGCGCGCGGGTCGATTTCGCTAATTTTCGTAGGACGCGCGTGTGCTTAAGCGTGTGTTTCGCCCGTAAATCCGCCAGGCGTCGCTTCCCTTCAACGTGTGCCCTTTGGAAGCGCCCTCACTTTTGGCCTTTTCTCTGGGAATTAGGTAGACTTTTCCCCCTTTTGTCCCTTTTCCCTTAGTTTAGGCGGAAGTCCCTGAGCGAGCTCGGATCCAGGCTGGGGATAGCGAGCATTCCTTTCCCCCCCTCCTTGAGCCCCAGGTAGTGAGGTAGTGCGTGTGCGTGAGCGTGAGCGCGTGTAGGTAGGAGCGCCCTATTTTCTTTTGCGCGTGACCCGGCGCCAGAAGAAGGCGAATTTCCCCGAGAAAGTTGTGGGCTGCGGCAGGGCAAGAACGCGTGGTGCAGCGACGTCGAGGGCGACAGCAGTGAGGACAGGCGAGCGTGGAGTGTGGCGTGCACAGCTTGGCGAAAGTGTTTGGGCTTGGCCTTCAGGAGAACCTTCAGTCTCGGCGTGTGTCGTGGAAGTCTGTCTGTCTGCCTGCGTGGTCGTGTGGGTCGATCGAAGTTCGTCTCTTGGTAGCTGCGGACGTCCGCCCTCGTGGTAACGTTCACCAGTGCCCTGAGTGCGTCAACTTCGCGTCCGGTAACACTTATTAGGCAAGGCAAATCTTCCCTTCATCCAGTAGACAGGTGCCTGAGTCGACAGGTGTCGACGCGCCTTGCTAAGCAGAGCAGACAGGCGTAATTATAGGGGAGGGGGCTTATTAACTCAAAGTGGTCTTGGCAGGGTGTATTATTATAGAGGGGGGGGGCTAATTATAGGAGAGGGGGCTAATTATAGGGTTTACATGCGTTTATGCGACTGAGTAACCTTTTGTAAAGCAGTGACGTCAGTGACGAACGCGCCTTTTTCGTGGCAACTAGCTGACTGCTAAACAAACGCGTGAGAGCGAGCGTGCGTCATATTGCTTTACATTGCACGAACCAAACAACTGTCAGGCTCAATTCTTCGGCAATACTGCTCCACAGCCCTAGTTTCTCTTTTGACAACAATTTTGTACACGGCGTTGTCGGGTGCACCACACGCTGACTGCAACCCAGTCATCTGGCTGTCTTGTCTGTTGCGATGAGGCGACAAACGAGCGATAATGAGCGACAGACTAAAGAATAGTTGCAAGCCCCACAACGTGGAAGCTGCGGCTATCATTTTGCCACTAGAGGCGCATTTTACATGGAGGTGAGACGGCAACTATTACAAAAAACACATCACGTGCGCACGCATTACACAGACACCATGTTGCGTTCGAAGAAAGACTTCCGTAAACCAACTACTTTTCACGTACTTTTTGTACAGGAAAGCTTAGTGGCACAATTCAAATCTCAAATACCTAATCTGTGACCCGTCCACGATCTGTTATTGTAATGCGGAAGCAGCACAATCTGACGGCGGGTCTGCATCGCTTCGTGTTCTGCTGGTAGCTGGTAATCGGGCGACACTGTTTTGAGCATCAACGGAGTTTTTTTCCGTCTGCTTCGCTACGGCGACTAAACGCAAACACCAAGCTACAAAGCAAAGGTCTGTGCGAGGAAGATCAACATGTAGAAAGGTTTGCGCAAATCGTACAGGTGCTGTACCTACATACCGTTAACCCTATAATTAGACCCCCGGGGGCTAATTGTTTTGTTCGAGCTTTAGGAGGGTGTATATAATCATATCATTGGGGGGGGGGGCTAATAATAGAGGGACTTATAAACTGGAAGTGTCAATGTGTGGGAAGCTTTGTGGGCGAAAAGGCGCGTGGAGGCGATTTTTCATATACGGACAATAAATTTCGTAATGGTCAGTCTGTCCGTCCGTTCGTCTGTTACTGACCGGTTCTCCTTTATGGCTTGACGGATCGGGCCGAAATTTCTTTATTATTCTTAGGGCCAAGTTTTTTCCGCCAAAAAATCTGAAAGGCTATGCTAGTGCGTTCGCCAGTGCCCACTCTCCTCTGCTACGGGGCTCCCCCGCTACACGGAGGCAGGGTGCCATAAGGCAGACTCCTTTGGCCCCGCATTAGGGCGGGGAGGGGGCAGTGTGGATGCCTTTAGGGCGCATCAGTGCATTGTACCTACGCTACTCACGCATTCCTATGTACCTACGCACGGACGTGCCGACGTGGACGTCCTCCCTCCTGTCTGCTCCCTCTGCAATTGCATTGCAATGCAGACTTTTGGACTTTCTTAAAAAAAATGCAAGGTGGTGTAGCATTTTGCAATGCAACAACAGTGCATTTTGCAATGGAACAAATGCAATGGAATGAAACAAAGGGTTCGAATTCCAGCACTGCAATCGCCTGTTTTCCACAACTCTTCAATGGAACAAAGGAGACAATAACGGGGCGTCGTATCATTGAAGCTTGTGCGACGATTTCACCGATTCCAAAGGAATCGACACTGCTAAAGAATTCCAGGAAGTGTACACCAATCCAATCTGTGCCGAATCACATAAATTTCGAATGACAGGCAACAAATTCAAATAAAGTGCTTTTTGAAACGAGCTTGTTAAGGGGAAAAGACGCTGCGCTGCGCAGCGCACCGCACACACGTTGGTACACTCTAACACACTCTCACAGTGTACACATGCACATACATACACATACGCGACCATACATACACCCAGACATGGAAAATTTTGCCTTTCAGACGATTGTCCATTTGGGGAGGGTGTATAATTATAAGGGGGGGGGGGCTACATGCATAGGGTGGCGAAACAGGACAACCCGACACTCCATGATCACTTTAAAAGTGACACTTTTCTATAGGACAGTAACACGATTTCGCTCAAATTAGGCTTCGTTAAATAATTTCATCTCTGACGAATGAACATTTCTCAAACACAAATAACCTATACCCTCGTTTAGTCCCAACTCCCAAATCAAGCGCTGCGGATCTTTCTATTGTGCTGCTGCTGCCTCACAGATTCTTGCCTTGGACGTATGTGTCGACAGCCACGTGCTTCGCCAGGCCCATCGTCATGTCGTTCTTGGAGTAGGACGCGCAGTTGGCGCCGTCGCACAGGACGACGAACGCGACGCACTCCGCCAGCCGCTCGAAGACCATCGCGCAGCGGAGCGGGACGCCGTCCCACGCCTCAACGAGTCAGCCTCCCTTGCAGTTGGGGATCAAGCCGTGCCACGCGCGACGTCAGACGGCGTTGGTCGAGTGCTCTTGGGCATGGGAACGCATCACCTTGCCAGAGCAAATATTCAGAGTGTCGGAGTGACCAGTGGGGGGGGGGCAGGTTGGAACACTTGCTGTGGAGTTGGACGCCCAGTGAAGGAGCCGTCAACTTAGCGCGTTGCAGCCAGCCATCCATGTAAGGTACAGTGTACCTACCATTCGTTTCTTCGTCGGCCTTGCTGGGAGGCGATGTCTGTCACACACATCACCATGTAACATTGTTTGGATCTAGCAGGGAGGGGGAGGTGGTGGGTGAGACCATCCTGGGGGGGGGGTCGCAGGAGAAAAATTGATGCGCCAAAAAATGTGGTTGAGTACCAAATCCCGCATTTGCGTTACGTCTCGCGGGACGCTCTGATTTTGCGTGACGCGCGAGACGCACGCTATAGCATAGGGCTGGGTGAGAGGAGACGGCGCGCGCGTCGCCCAATGACCAGGCGGCTAGATCTGGATGCGCGCGGGGGGCCGATGGGAACGGGGGCGGTGGCGCCGTTTCCACAATCTACCAAGTGACGACGCCCGTTCCCACCCCCCCCCCCCCCGCGCATCCAGATCTAGTCGCGTGGTCATTCTGCGACGCGCGCGCCGTTCCCTCTCACCCAGCCCTATGCTATAACGTGCGTCTCGCGCGTCACGCAAAATCAGAGCGTCCCGCGAGACGTAGCGCAAACACTGGCGGATCTAGGATTTGCTGACAGAAGGGGGAGAAGGTCAAATTTTTCACCCGCACAAACTACACTACTATGGAATAGACAAAAATGTCGGGATTTTTTAGCTCCCTTACGAGTCAAACGTGAGTTGGAAGAGAACCACAGCGCCGCAGGCAAAAATTTTGCGCTTTTGAGTGCCTTAATCCAAGGAAAACGCAAAATTTCTCTTTCTCCTTGTGCTCGCCCTTCTTTCCTTCTTCTTCCTCTGATCTCTCCCCCTCCTTCCCCCCTAAATCTGAGCTGACAGGAGGGGGAGACCCCCTCCCCCCCCCCGTCTGGATCCGCTAGTGAGCGCAAAATACGGGGATTTGGTACTCAACTTTTGCTATTGAGGGTAGGTATCCGCCATTGACCGCTTCCTAGCGCTGCCCCTAATCCAACGACATGGTCGTCTCCACAACTTCAGATTCGCGAGGCGAAGTTGGCGGTCGCAGGGGCAGTCGGGGCCGCGCTGTTAGGCCTGGTGCCGGTGACGTTGATTCTCTGCCTCTTCGTGCCCTCTCTGGCGATCCTGGCGCCGCCAGTGGTGCTGCTCTACTACTGCGCCAATCCCGTCCTCTACGTGCTGCTCGACCAGAGTCTGCGCAGCCAGCTGCGCGCGCTGCTCACCTGCACAAGCAGTGCTCGGCAGAAGACGCTGCGCGTCCAGACCATCAACGTCTCCGGCCGCAAGCCGGCCGCCTCGACGCCCAAACGCAACTCGGTCACGTCGCACTAGGGCATGCACTCGGAAAATACGCAAAGAAACCGTTCCAAGTGACAACGTTCCGACATGATGAAAACAAAACGCACTCGCGAGTGCAAGGTCCCTCCACTCCTTCGTAAGCAGTACAATAACTGCGTCTTCGCCACGTTATTGGTCTGTTGCGTACAGGTGCGACTCTCGAGAATCGAATTGACAAAAACCCAGTTCAGGGGAACCGCCCACCAGGGTCTCTTAGGGGTGGTGGGGGGGACATTTGGAAAGTCTGCACCGAAAGTGCTCACGTACGCACGGACGCACGCACGGACGCACGCACGCCCGCACGCCCGCACGCCCGCACGCCCGCACGCACGCACGCACGCACGCACACGGCGCACGCACGCACGCACGCACTGACACGGCGCACGCACGCACGCACGCACGCACGCACGCACACGGCGCACGCACTCACGCACGCACGCACGCACGCACTCATGCGCGCACTCATTTGCCAGGCACCAAATGCAGCAGCTCACTATAAGCCGGCGCGAGCTGCACTCACACACACTCGTGAACGCACGCAAGGACGCAGGAACACACGTGGCGTGCGCGCCCGCCCGCACGCACGCACGCACGCACGCACGCACGCACGCACGCACGCACTCATGCATGCTGACTGTTGGGCATCGGCATGGCAATGTTGGGCGCGCATGCGTCAATCGATTTCGAAGTCTGCAGCCCAGCACTAGAGACGTCAAGCCAACCAGTGGACAACAAGCAGACACTATTGAACTGCAATTGCAGTCAGATGGAAGTGCATGGAGTCTACTGGTGCTTTTCCACTCCTAGCCACCAAATCATGTCGCTAGTGGTTCACTTGATTTGAGTTTCCAGCCCAGCACTAGAGACATCAAGCCAACCCGCAACCCGCTCCGAAATACGCACGCACAGTTCACGCACAGAACGAAGACCACGTCCACCACCAGCATGCGGCTCTTTGCCTCACACAATTTCGATTCACAGCAATGTCACATCGATGTCAGTAAGGTTCCAAAAACCTACAGGAAATTCTTCAGAGATGTCGCCGTCCTGGGTGCTCGAGAATTAAGTTACCGTATATTCTCCAATAGTTCCCCCCTCCAATTGTGCCCCCTCAAATAGTGCCCCCGGGTAGGGTGTGGTTGAACCAATAGCGCACCGCCTCCAATAGTGCCCCTGTGGCCGGGGGGGGGGCAAGATGAACTTCTGATTTTCATTATCTTATCCATGGGCAAAAACCAAGCTCAAACCAAGCAAAAAGCAGTAGTTGTGTTTCTATGGTTTTCTCTGTTCTGCACCCCTGGATAAATGACATATCAACTATGTGTAGTTTGAACTGTCAACCAGCTAAGGAACTCTAAAATATTCACTGCAAGCTCTGTTAAATTGGTCATTTCGACTGCTAAATGGACACTGGCAATATAAAATTTTAGGTTGAAACAATACTGTCCCCCTGTCCAATAGGGGACCCCCCTCCAAGAGTGCCCCCGGGTAAGGAGAGGTTGAAGTGTAGTGCCACTTGGGCACTATTGAGGGATTTACAGTATAGTGGCCGCTCCAATAGTGCCCGGCAAATTTGCGCTACTGTAACAAAAATATGTAAATTCATAAACAGATTACCGCAAATCCTCCAAACAACGCCCCCTTTAAGGAACGCCCCCCCCCCCCTCCAATGAACGCCCAGGGTAGAGGGTAGGTTGAAAAATGAGCGTCAGACAAAACAGGTATTGTCATGCTGTATTCTACGTTTGGGTATATTTTCTGTCCTCACTAGAACAGTTATTGTTTAGCCGCTGCAGAAGGCGATTTGCACCAATAACCGTTCAATTTTCATGTTTAAACTAACGATTTTTGGGTCTGCACAGACAGTATTGTCGCAACGCCATTAGTGGTTGAATTCATGAACGCCCCCTTCCAATGAACGCCCCCCTCCCCCCTCCAATAAACGCCCAGGGCAGAGAGTGGGTTGTAAAAAAGAACGCCCAGGGCGTTCATTGGGGGATTTACTGTAAAATAATCGCTAGTGATGACGATCGCTGAGTGGCTAGTTCTCAAGCTTTTGGGTTATAGGCTAGGTACTTGGGTAATTTGGACACTAGGATCTCACTCTAATACATCGATCAGTACACTCTCACAAGGCGGCGCTCGAAGCCCTCGACCGGATGGTGACGAGGCCTCCAGACAGCCAAGGCCGTGAGTCCGTTGAAGATGGCCGTACGCTTTATGAATGCCGGCCTAAAATGACGAAGTGCATTGGATGACGCCTGCTGCTTGATGCGAAACAGTGCAGAGACACTGATTGAGACTGGTGTCTGCACTAATTTGCGAGCTCGCCGTAAGACAAGACACACACACACACACACACACACACACACACACACACACACACACACACACACACACACACACACACACACACACACACACACACACACACACACACACACACACACACACACACACACACACACACACACACACACACACACACACACACACACACACACACACACACACACACACACACACACACACACACACACACACACACAGCGAGTGTTGATTACAGCAGATAGAAAAAGGATTAGAGAAGGAGTGTAAGAGGAATGCTAAAAGCACTCCTTTGCCCTTGTCCGGGTCGCTTCCATTGAACTAAACTGGTCAAGAGGTTGAAGGGGGAGGAGCGATAAAACTAGCTTCCAAGTAGGATGATGTTCTTCAGAAGGAGAGTTATGGAGATGGAGAGGAGCGATAAATAGTAAGGATATGTTCTCTAAGAATGTCTCCCGGGAAAAAAAGAAGACGAGAAAGGGAGAAAGATCAAACTTGCTGCCCCCTCTCCAACGGCTAAAAAGAGGAGGGGAGGAGCGAAAAATATGCTTACAAGTAGGATGATGTTCTTCATATTTGTGGACAAAGGAGCATGAAACCCCTGTCCTAGATGTCCCTAAACCGATTCCGCTTTGTTGCACCAACAAACAACTATATACGTAGGTAGGTTCCGTACCCTTTGGAATACAGTTATCGCTCACCTCTTCAGTGAGCTTTGCACCTTTGGACTCATTGTCTGCCATAGTAAGTTGACTGGATTTGTCGCCGACCACCTTTGGTATGACCGTTTTGTGGCTGCGCTCATACTCTTTCCACGAATGACGGTGTTTCCACGAATGACGGTGCGAACTTGAGGTGTGAGCTTTTTCTTGGGCAGAATTCAACTTGGTGGTTTTGTAGTGCTCCTCCAGCTGCTGTGATGATCCTGTTGCCAGTTTGCTTTGCTGTGTTTGACTGCTCTTCAGCGTCGACAATTTGCTCAATATTGATTGATGAGGTGGGAGTGGGACCGTGTTTTGACTGCTGGTTGATGACTGGATGTAGGTATGCTGACCAGTGGTCAGCTGTGTGGGCGAAATTGCGGTGTGCATGAACATGTGTCTTGCTTTGCCCTTTTTGTTTTGAGAAGGCGTTTCGGCCGTGCTCAGCACTGCCTTTGTATGCTCAGCAGGCAATGAGGGCGTGCTGTGCTCCATATGTGTGAGCGTTTTCACTGTTGGGTTTTTGTCCATAATTTTGTTCTTCAATGTTCTCATGAACTTTGCAAAACTTTGTGTGGTGGAACTGGACAAATGTGGCAAGGGACTCAGCAATGGCCGCTTTGTGTCAATTGGCGTGCTTTGGGACGAAGCCTTCGGCGAGCCAAACATTTTTGAAGCCACTTCTGGTGAAGTATTCACAAAAATTGGAGTTGTAGTCATGACTCGCTGCTTCCGAACTCTAGTTGTGTGCTGTTGCTCACTGTTCTGGAAACTGGTCTTGCTTGAGATTTCCTGCGCTATTAGTAGAGTTCTTTTCTCTGCAACTGTCGATAAACTTTTGCTAAAGAGGGTTGTTCCTGATGGAGAAATGGCGTTGCTTTCAATGCTTGATCTGGGAGAGTCGTCCGAGTCATACTTGGTAGTAGTAGAGCGTACGATGTTTGCCGTGTGCGGTGTGCTCGATGTACTGATGAGTCTGCTCTTGAACTTCACGTTTGATCGATGCAATTCCTCTGGCCTGCTTGTAACTGGGACTTTCAAAAATGATGTGGGAAACTGGTCCAAAACTCTTGTTGTACTAGTCTCGCTGTGGCCCGCCTCTGCTTGTAAAACTTGTGAGAAGGTGTTGGAACTTGGTACACCATGGTAATTGGTCTTTTGGGTAGAGTTGGTTAAGCTTGTCACGTTGAAATGGTCTGTAAAATTGTTTTGCTCATTTTTGCGAAAAAGAGCAACTTACCTGCACTATGCATGCACCCTAGACGTCATTAAGAAGTTTTTGCTTGGGTTGTACAAGGTGGCAAAATACTTCGACCAAAACTGTTGCCAATCATCCCTTTTGTTCAAGAGTTTTAGCCATTTAGCCAAGTTTTTTTGGCTTCAAGTTAGCCTTTGGCCAATTTGGCCACCCCATACCTGTAACTGGTGGAGTGTGTGTAGGGGGGGGGGGAGTAGCTAGAGCAAAAGTGGAGGGTAGATGCCCACTTTTTGACTTACTGGTACTTTTTGGTCAACAATGGGTCAAAATAGGCTCTAAATTGTGTTATTTAGCTGTTTTTTTTTGTGATATGACACTAAAAAGCAACAAAATACACCATCATTTACTCACGTTTTTGACAAGATTTTCACTCACCATCGTTTTTGACAAGATGGAAGTCCCTTGGGAAAACCCTATTTTGGCACATTTTTCCTTCAGACACCCATCCCCCTTTAAAGCTGCTAACCCCCCCCCCCCTTTAAAGCTGCTCACCTCCCCCTTTAAAGCTGCTCACCTCTCCCCTTTAAAGCTGCTAACCTCCCCCCTTTAAAGCTGCTCACCTCCCCCTTTAAAGCTGCTAACCTCCCCCCTTTAAAGCTGCTCAACTCCCCCATTAAAGCGGCTAACCTCCCCCTTTAAAGATGCTCACCTCCCCCCTTTAAAGCTGCTCACCTCCCCCCTTTAAAGCTGCTCACCTCCCCCCTTTAAAGCTGCTCACCTCCCCCCTTTAACGCTGCTAACCTCCCCCTTTAAAGCTGCTCACCTCCCCCCTTTAAAGCTGCTAACCTCCCCCCTTTAAAGCTGCTAACCTCCCCCCTTTAAAGCTGCTCACCTTCCCCCTTCCCCCTCCCCTTAAAGCTGCTCACCTTCCCCCTTTAAAGCTGCTCCCCTTCCCCCTTTAAAGCTGCTCACCTCCCCCCTTTAAAGCTGCTCACCGTCCCCCTTTAAAGCTGCTCACCTCCCCCCTTTAAAGCTGCTCACCTTCCCCCTTTAAAGCTGCTCACCTTCCCCCTTTAAAGCTGCTCACCTCCCCCCTTTAAAGCTGCTCACCTTCCCCTTTAAAGCTGCTCACCTTCCCCCTTTAAAGCTGCTCACCTCCCCCCTTAAAAGCTGCTCACCTTCCCCCCCCCTTTAAAGCTGCTCACCTTCCCCCTTTAAAGCTGCTCACCTCCTCCTGTCTGAGTGGGGGGGAGACTCAGACTGCCCTCTTTTGGGATGGGGTGGGGTAGATGAACTTGTTTGGTAATGCAAGTGAGAGCCACCTGGAGCGTGAAAGGTGGTCATCTCTTCTGGTATGCCAGAGGTGCTAACGTTGGAGTGGCCATCGTTGATTACTGCGTCTCTGATTTTCTGTGTGATTCCAGGTGGCACTGACTTGCCATGGCCACGCATCTCAGTTGGGGCTTCCTTTGAACTGCCAGCAGCCGTATAAGCGTTAGTTTGCGAGTAAATGTTGCTACGGTGTGGTTGCTTGGTGGACGCAGATTTTTGCCTGCTAGTTTTGTCAAAAACGTGTAAAATCGGTGAAGTCTTGACTTTCCCGTCCATTGATTTTCTGGAGAGTGACGCGATTCCGTGGTCGAATAAGTCAGTGCTAGTCGCAAATGAGGATTTGGTTCTTGTAGTGGCGTAACCGCCCGTCACTGCATTGCTATTTGACTTTCCAACTCTGACCGAAGTAGCCTTCATATTAGGTTGCAAAGATGATGGAACTGTTGTACGCCTTGTGACAGAGTGTTTGGCAGCTGAAAAAAGAACAGTTTGATCGCATCATTACATCAAGTAATGTGCAGGTAAACTCACGTGTGAAAATTGTAGAAACATCTGTAGATCTCAGCATAGTAGGGAGCGCTTAAATATCACTTTTCTATACAATTTGTATAGAAAATTATCATAGAGTAACAAAATTTCATACTATACTACGGAATACATGGAATATATATACTATGGAATACATACGGGAACCTATAGAGGGAGGGCCACTTCTAACTTCGGACGTGTGATTGCTAGTTTCTCAAGTGTTTCTTGATGGGTTTTGTTGAATTTTGAGCACTTGTGTAGATAGGTTTAACTGAGATTCCTGACAAATTTCAGTTTAGGTATTCGACACACCCAATAATCTGTTTATGACCAAACATAGTGAACGAGTCAATTTTCAAAGTGCCAACCACCAGTGCTAACATACATGGTGCATCAAAACTATATGGACCCCACCCCCCCCTCAGGAAAATACTGGTTGGACCGATTTTTGTTGGAAATTCAACGTAGATATAGGCCCAACAAAAATACATGACCAAATTAAATTTCATGAAAAACGAACAACCGAGCGTAGAGAACATGAGCAATCATCCAAGGTACAGTGGAAAATCTTGTACTTGTTGTCACCACTTCTCCCGTTTCTTGGCGAATCAGCAGTGGTCGGCCGACGTCAGATCGGTCAGTGATGGCCACGTTATGCAGCTATTCGGTCCCAGTTCTTGGTGACCCCATCTTCCCAATCGCTTCCGCTTACTGAGCCACCCATTTTCAGGTGATGAACTGTGCACCTGCGTCGCGTGCCGTTCGGAAAGTCACTGCAGCCGTTTCATCGACAAGACGCACTTGGGTAGTGTCGTTGACCTTTCGTAAGCGCGATATGGTCCTCGACGCTCGTTTAAAACAGTTGTTTACCGTTCAACGAGAAATTGTTGCCATAAAACACGCAGTAATGTTTTTACGGCAATACTTCACTGTACCTTGGATGGTTGCTCATATCTCGACGCTCGGTTGTTCGTTTTTCATCAAATTAAACTTGCCCGTCTATTTTTGCTGGGCCTATATCTACATCAAATTTCAGCTCCAATCCGTCCAGCCAGTAATCTCCATGGGGGGTGCATATCGTTTTGATACACCCTGTACTTGGTAGCACTTCTCTTAGCTGCAGGACAAACGCCGGAAGGAAAGAGGGAAGAGGAAGACAAATCCTAAAGTATATTTTTAGTGTCGCTGAGAATGAGGCCGTGTCGTTGGTTTAGCTGAGACCGAGGC
Source organism: Paralinhomoeus sp. GSCO2_6 (assembly GCA_030248085.1). NCBI lineage: Eukaryota > Metazoa > Nematoda > Chromadorea > Monhysterida > Linhomoeidae > Paralinhomoeus > Paralinhomoeus sp. GSCO2_6. The sequence continues at coordinate 2,143 of JASAMY010002097.1, read as the reverse complement.
TGTGTCGTTTGAAGGTCATGTCACAAGCTGCTGCCTGCCAAACCGACGTCCTTGTCGGTCCTTGTCGTTAACGCGTTCCTTGTCAATTGCTGTGTCTCGGCCGATGCTGTCGCGTAGCCATCTATGAACGTTATGGTAGCTGAGGCAGCTCAGCTTAGCCATTCGCCGCCTCGCTGGACTGGACAGGAGCTGGACATCATTCACCGTCCTTCGGCACTCGAGCTCAGTTGGCATTGGTCTGCACTGGATTCCGACGGAAACGGAAGTCCGCGTTCACGGGCAGGGCGTTGTCGTTTAAGTCAAGTTGCTGGTGATCCGACTGCCGATCCAATTAACTGGGGGGGGGGGAAGGGCAACTATATTGGTCTATCTGGTCAGCATCAACCAAAATAGCAAAATAGACGCCCCTGGGGGCATCTATTTGGGAGGGGCATCTATTTTATGACACCGGCACACTGTGAATACTACTCTGCAGCACAAATGGTAAAGAGGTATTCTTTTTTGAATTGTTTTCTGAGTGTTAAAGATTATCGTGTCAACTTCCATCTTGTCGACAAGATCTTGCATCTGTGGTACATCAAAAGAAATCGTATATGCCCAGCCACAAAAATTCTGCTGAACAGCTCAAGAAAGCCGTGGAGAACCATCATTCTAGTCGGGTCTGGAAGATTGGTAGGGAGGGGGGGTAAACGGCCAAATTCTCGGGGGTGTCTGGAGCAAAAAGTGGGAGTAGCTCGGCCATTTTTGAGTTATAATGGTACTTTTTGTCTAAAAAGTGTATAAATTGGGTGTAAACAGTGTTATTTAGCTATTTTATGGTAGTATAACTCTTAAAAGCACTAAAAAAACACCAACATTTACTCACTTTTTAACATTTTAGACAGGAGTGAAAATCCTTGGGGAAAATTCTGGAGGGTTGGGGGGGGGGAGGTGTTGAAAACTAGTGGGGTGGTGGTGACCCCCCCACCCCCAGTTACAGGTAGGTTGAGAACGCATTTGGAACACGTTGACACTGAACTCTGCTCCACAATTTGCCGTTCTGTAGCAAACCAGGTGCATCAAGTGTGTTGACAGTGATAGTTAGCACCAGGCTTTGGCAATTTCAAAAAAGTTTTTTTTTTAAAGTTAAAAAAAAAACATAATTTTTTTTTGAAAATTAATTAAAAAACTTTTTCTAAAAGTACCACAAAATGGTAAAAAGATGGTGAAAGGCACCAAGTTTTGTTGTAGCATTCAAGGAAAACTATGTGTTAAGCAATATTATAAACGTACTTTACAGCACTGAATGCGAATTATTCGTGCAGCCACCACGCCTCTAACAATGGCTACTAGTACTACAAATTCTCGTGGAGCCGGTGTGCTAAAAAACTTGCCCCTTTTTTTCCACACACGGGCGGCAGGGACTTACTTTGTGGAGGCATTTCCGCACCATGGCCTGACACCTGACAGTTATGAATGGTGATTAAAGATAATTTGTTGCAATTTGTTCTGTAAACACATCTGCTGTTGGAGATTTACATGAGGAGACGTCGTTTTCGAACATGAGTGTACTGAATAGCTGAATAGCAATATGAACGAAGATCTGACATGCCGCTGCTTGTAGGCGACCACAGACCATCACAAACTGAACGTTTTTTGCCTTAAACACTACTGAAACGCACTGCAGATAGTTTCAAAAAAACTTTTTTACCCAAGCCTGGTTGGCACTTTGAAAATGACTCGTTCGCTATGTTTGGGCATAACAGATTATTGGATTGGTCGAACAAACTGAAATTTGTCATGATCTCAGTTGGACCTGTCTTCACAAGTGCTTCGTGAGTTCAACAAAATCCATGCCGGTGACGTATCAATCAGGTCCCCTTATGATATAGGCGTTACAATGGATATCTATGGCATAAACAAAAGCAGGCGAACGCTACCAGGAGACCGCTTGTGCGTGGCGTGGGTTACCTCTACAGCAGTGAGTCAAGCCCTTTAGCCTCTGTAGGCTGCAACAAGCAGACAACCGACGCTTTAGCACTACACGTATTGTATCACTGCTGTAGTGGTATAGGTACATATGCGGCATCTCAACATTCGCCGCCCTTCAATACATTGCATACGACACCGGAAACGCTCTAAGCAATTCAGCGATCAAATGTCT
>JASAMY010000599.1:0-26991 GCA_030248085.1 Paralinhomoeus sp. GSCO2_6 | reverse complement strand
GCTCATGATAATTGATTTGCAGTGGAAGCTAGCATATAGAACCATTCTGCTGACATGCAACATGCTGCTGACATGGATACTGACATGCAACACACTCATTCATTATTTGATGATGGACCATTGACATTGCAAACAAAACCAGCATTACTTTGCACAAACCATTGCTAACACCAGGTCCTAACACCTCATGATGATTGGTTTCCAGTGGAAAATAGCATACTTTTGCACAAACCATTGCAAACACCAGGTCCTTCCAGCTCATAATAATTGATTTTCAGTGGAAGCTAGCATAAAGAACCATTCTGCCAGGATACTGACATGCAACACACTCATTCATTATTTGATGATGGACCATTGACATTGCAAACAAAACCAGCATTACTTTGCACAAACCATTGTTAACACCAGGTCCTAACACTTCATGATGATTGGTTTCCAGTGGAAAATAGCATACTTTTGCACAAACCATTGCTAACACAAGGTCCTTCCAGCTCATGATAATTGATTTTCAGTGGAAGCTAGCATAAAGAACCATTCTGCCAGGATACTGACATGCAACACACTCATTCATTATTTGATGATGGACCATTGACATTGCAAACAAAACCAGCATTACTTTGCACAAACCATTGTTAACACCAGGTCCTAACACCTCATGATGATTGGTTTCCAATGGAAAATAGCATACTTTTGCTCAAACCATTGCAAACACCAGGTGCTTCCAGCTCATGATAATTGATTTTCAGTGGAAGCTAGCATATAGAACCATTCTGCCGGGATACTGACATGCAACACACTCATTCATTATTTGATGATGGACCATTGACAGTGCAAACAAAACCAGCATTACTTTGCACAAACCATTGTTAACACCAGGTCCTAACACCTCATGATGATTGGTTTCCAGTGGAAAATAGCATACTTTTGCACAAACCATTGCTAACACCAGGTCCTTCCAGCTCATGATAATTGATTTTCAGTGGAAGCTAGCATAAAGAACCATTCTGCCTGGATACAAACATGCAACACACTCATTCATTATTTGATGATGGACCATTGACATTGCAAACAAAACCAGCATTACTTTGCACAAACCATTGTTAACACCAGGTCCTAACACCTCATGATGATTGGTTTCCAGTGGAAAATAGCATACTTTTGCACAAACCATTGCTAACACAAGGTCCTTCCAGCTCATGATAATTGATTTTCAGTGGAAGCTAGCATAAAGAACCATTCTGCCTGGATACTGACATGCAACACACTCATTCATTATTTGATGATGGACCATTGACATTGCAAGCAAAACCAGCATTACTTTGCACAAACCATTGTTAACACCAGGTCCTAACACCTCATGATGATTGGTTTCCAGTGGAAAATAGCATACTTTTGCACAAACCATTGCAAACAACAGGTCCTTCCAGCTCATGATAATTGATTTTCAGTGGAAGCTAGCATAAAGAACCATTCTGCCAGGATACTGACATGCAACACACTCATTCATTATTTGATGATGGACCATTGACATTGCAAACAAAACCAGCATTACTTTGCACAAACCATTGCTAACACCAGGTCCTAACACCTCATGATGATTGGTTTCCAGTGGAAAATAGCATACTTTTGCACAAACCATTGCGAACACCAGGTCCTTCCAGCTCATGATAATTTCATTTGCGCCATAACGCGCGAAAATCCGTTCAGGCAATCAAAAGTTATAGGCGATCGAAAATACAAAAAGTCGCATTGAGAAGTCGTCACATATTAGGGTTGTACGCTGACGCGTACACCCTGATTATGCAAGTTAGTAGCACACAATGCAGCTTAAGATAAGAAGCATTGATATCTTATGCCCATCAACAATCGTTTTTTGCACTTCCAATATCTCTATGGGGTTGGCCTATGCAGAATAATTAAAGACTCAGCTCAATTGTACATTCTGCAAGTTAGTAGCACATAATGTAGCTTAAGATAAGAACCATTGATATCTTATGCCCATCAACAATCATTTTTTGCACTTCCAATATCCCTAGGGTGTTGGCCTATGCAGAATAATTAAATACTCAGCTCAATTGTGGATTCTGCAAGTTAGTAGCACATTATTCTGCATAGGCCAACACCATTGGGATATTGGAAGTCCAAAAACGATTGTTGATGGGCATAAGATATCAATGCTTTTTACTTTAAGCTGCATTGTGCGTTTGGCCAGGGAACTCAAAACTTTGTCCCACGGTACCAGCCCAATGGGTCAGTTTTGGGAGTTAGCCCAATTGTATCAACTAAGTCTCCGGGCATAAGCAATCATATATAAAAAAATATCAGAGAAGTCGCAAAAAAAGTGTCCACGGTTGTGGGACCAATGCTCAATTCTTGCAGACTGTGACTCTTAACTGATGGTCAGCAGACCATAGCTAGAGCTGTATGCAGCAAAGTAGCACTGAGACTGAGACAACACAGCTCTACTTTTAGCTGGCCCTTCACCAATAACTGTGTGCATTGACAACTTCTTGTTCCTCTGTGGAAAGGCAACAACTGAGAGAATGTACATGTTGTATGGCAGTGTGCGTTCGCGTGTGCATGTTATTCGTGAATGCTACACTGTATTCGCCACATGATGGGGTTGTGATCTGGCTCTGCAAGGCACACAATATGTTGTATATCACTACCTAGTTAGCACACAGCAATCACATACACATACAGATACACTGCAACCACAGATGTCGCCTAATCTGCTGTCTAGAGAATGAATTACTGTGTGGAACTGAGGCCGAATGGAATCGCGTGGGCAAAGCAACGCCGACTAAGGCGCACGACAAAGCGTAATGGCGAAATGTTTGATTTTTGACAATCAGTCCTATTGGGGATGGGATGTCGTTTGACTGCAACAACTGCTGCTTGTTCTTCAGACTTCGTTGTGGACGTCACCCGAAGTGCGGCTGCGGCTGATGCTGCGTGGCGCCATCAGATGCGAGCTTGACACCTGCCATTGCAGCATTCGATTATGGAGCAAAGGGCTGAGAGAATGAAGTGTCTATCAGCTTTGACACTAGTAGTAGGGGCCCCCGTTCAGTCCGCCAAGCCAATTGAATTTGCGCCATTCTGCATGTTTATAAATTTGAATTGAACAGTTTTGCGTGTTTATAAATTTGAATTGAACTGTTTATGTTTTCGTGGCTGATAGTTGAATTTGCGCCATTTTTCGCGTTTTAGATTTCGGCAGTCTGCATTAAAATTTACGCAATTTTTGGCTTTTCCAAATCCTAATCATATCAGCATGGTTAAATGTTTAAGACTAATTTAAATTGATATTGCACCATTCTAAATCCATTGAATCGATTGATAGAAATTATAGGTATTTTTTGTAAATTCAAGGAAAATGTACAGATTTATTTACAGAAAAATTACATTTTAATTTTTGTATGGTACTGTCTGCAAATGTGGGTGTTTCGCCTCCACTGCTTGACACCCGAGAGACGCGCGAGGCTCGTCAGAAGTGACGCGTCCCCATTATATCATGCAATTATTTCGTAGACTCATCATGGGTCTTCAGACCACTAAAGTGAGAAAAAGAATGTTTGATCATGCACAACAGACAAACAAGCACACTTAGACTATGGCAGAGCAAAAGGCAGAGGGGAATACCATGGGCATATGCCAAACAAGTGCACTGTAGCACAGTAAACAAGCAGGAGGACTGGCGCACACAAGCAAACAAAATTCACAAGCAACCCTCTGCAATACAGCGAACAAGCAAGGCCACGGCCCAGCACAAGCAAACAAAATTTACAAACAAGCCCACTGCAGCACAGCAAACAAGCTAAAATTGACAAGCAAGCTAGCAGCCCTATGCTGAATGCAAACAAGCAAGCAAGGCATGATGCCCTTGTTCATGAATTGACCCATGATGAGTCTACAAAATAATTGCATGATGTAATGGGGACGTGTCACTTCTGACGAGCCTCGCGCGTCTCTGGGTGTCAAACAGTGGAGGCAAAACACCCACATTTGCAGACAGTACCATACAAAAATAAAAATGTAATTTTTCTGTAAATAAACCTGTACATTTTCCTTGAATTTACAAAAATACCTATAATTTCTATCAATCGATTCAATGGATTTAGAATGGTGCAATATCAATTTAAATTAGTTTTAAACATTTAACCATGCTGATATGATTAGTATTTGGAAAAGCGCAAAATTGCGTAAATTTTAATGCAGACTGCCGAAATCTAAAACGCGAAAAATGGCGCAAATTCAACTATCAGCCACGAAAACATAAACACGCAAAGCAGCTCAATTCAAATTTATAAACACGCAAAACTGTTCAATTTAAATTTATAAACACGCAAAATGGCGCAAATTCAATTGGCGAACTGAACGGGGCCCCTACTCTACTACTACACTGCCCCGCCACGACTCATGCGTGACTTTTGTGGAACACATTTGTAGAAAAGCGAAAATGATTGTTGCAAAAGGCGCACACAGAAGGAGGGGAATTTGTCATGACGTTGGTCAAATTGTTCTCCAGTTCCCAGCAAGCATCTACGTAGTGAGCTCACCGAGTGCAGAAGACCGGCAGAGGCGCGTCCCACCCTGCCCTTGGTGCGGAACTTGGCCAGGGAGTTCTCGGCGACGTCCGCTCGCTCCTCTGCGTCCTCGAGCTGATGCTGCAGCTGGCGGTACTTCGACAGGTTGCCCGAGGCCAGCTGCTCCTGCAGTGGCGCACGAGTGGAATTTTTGGTGTAGTCAGCGTGTCGCACGTGGTTGAAAGTAGTTGTATTTCGGTGCGGTCAAAGTCACTCCTCTCAAACTACATGTACAAAGAAAAACAAAGGAAAGCGACTGACGGCGTCCTCGACTTGGCGCTTGTAGGTCTTGAGCTTGCCCTGGAGCTTCTCCACCAGCTCGTACATGCGCTCCGTCGACTTCTTGTCCTCGTCCACCTGGCGAGCGCTTTTTTTTTGCATTTTAAAAACATTAAACATAAAAAAGGTGAAAAAAACTGAAAACCTGGAACTGGAGCTCGCGCACTTTGCGCTCCTTGCTGCGGAGATTCTTGAGCGACTCCTGGTGACGACGGCCCTCCGCCTCCAGCTCGCTTTCAAGCTCGCGCACCTGACGAATCGAAATTGCAATAGAAACTGAACCTTTGCCGTTAAATTTTACTCGTACTCTGCCTTCCAGCTTCTGAATGTGCCGCTTGCCGCCCTTGAGGATCTGAGCTTCTGCGTCGTCGAGACGCGCTTGCAGTTCCTGTAAGTGAGGGATGCGCTACGTTCGGCTGTAGATTCCACTCCGATGATAAGGTTGTGGTGAAGTCGATTAGTTCGCACACTGGATTTGGTAGAATTGCAGTTACACATTTTTTCAACGCATTTCAACGCACAGAACACATTTATTGAACGCATGTCTAAATTCATCTCTGTTACCAAACTGTCTGGTTAACTTCATATCCGGATACCAACCGCTGCAACCAAGCTAATAGGTATATTGTATATAATTTGGTGCATTTATTTGTCGTTGGAAGTGCTGTTCCTTCCAACTGCCGTTCCTCCAACTTCGACCTGCCACTTTGATTATTGCTTGCCATTTTGTCTACAGCTTGACTTCATTGCAGTTTGCAACTTTCTGGTATTTGCTGTCAACAACGTCCTGCACTATTTGAATTTTCTCTTAATGTGCATGAGCTCCTCCTGCCCACCGGTCCTAAAATTTTCTACATTGTACGTAAAATTAAACTATCGGAAGCTGCACTAGTTCGTGTATTTTATCCTCTGTCTTCACTTCCATTTTTATGAGAGCACTGGTGTTTATCATGCGTGCGTTGCACGAGTGCCGACCTTGATGTGTTGTTCGAGTCCCTTGCGGTGCCTCTCGATGTTCTGCGAGTGCTCCTGTTCCTGCTTGAGCTCGTCCGCGAGTCGGCCCGCGTCCAGCGTCGCCGCCTTCGCGCGCTCGTCGGACGCCTTCAGCTCCGACAGCGCGTCGTCCAGCTCAGCCTGCAGCGCGTCGTGCCAAGCGTTGCAGGCTGTCCGTCCGTGCGTGTACGCGCGTGCGTGCGTGCCTGGAGCGCGGCCACGTCGCTCTCCGCCTTGCGGCGGTTGGCGTTGAGGCTGCTGTTCTCGGCGCTCAACTGGTTCACCGTCTCGCGCACCTCCATCGAGTCCGCCTCCGCCTGCCGCTTCGAGCGGTCCGCCTGCAATGGGGTTTGCTCGTGCAATTCCCATGGCACGCTCCCAAGCGCACATTTTGTTGGTACTGCAACCGCTTACGAACCACGTCACTTCTTTTGATTAGACTTCCTGACAAATCAATCTAATCAGACGGTCGAATTGTTCCTGCATTATTGCTTTGTCAATTTCTTCTGCTTTTGAAACATGTCGTGTAGGAGAGTGGTCAGTCACCGCACATGTATAAATACAGACCTGCTCTAGGGAAACGTAGGCGTCGTCCTTCTCTGACTGGAGTATGGCGCAGCGGCGCTCGACCATGTTCAGCTGGTCGCGCAGCTCTTCCTGCGCCCGGTGGTCCTCTTCGATCTGCGACTGAAACCGACAGACCGAGCTGGGTGTGTTTCAGCAGCACTAACTGGAAGAAATTCAAACCATAGACAGCAATAGAATGGTCAATTGCATGTATAGGGTGAGTCATGTGATATGTGCGTTGTATCTGGCAGACCTGTAGCTCCTTGATCTGCTCCTGGTACTTGCGGAGGTTCTTCTGCGCGTCGACGTTGGCCTTGTTGGCGTGGTCGAGGCCGATCTCGAGGTCGTTGATGTCCGACTCCAGCTTCTTCTTGACGCGCAGCAGCTCCGCCCGCCCGCGCGCCTCCGTCTCCAGGCTCGCCTGCGGCGCCCAGAACAATTGTTTCCACTGAGACCGTCCGAATTAGGTCAAAACACTGTTCAGTCAGGTAAGCAGGTCTCGTATTGGTCATTCGCTTTGCTCCATGGCATCGTTGGACTCGCCTGCATGGACTCCATGGCGCGCTGATGGTTCTTGCGCGTGTTCTCGAACTCCTCCTCCTTCTCCTGAAGCCGCTTCTCGATCTCCTGTCGGACCTGGCTCAGCTCCACCTGGGCTCGCATCAGCTTGCTCTCCTCCGCCTCCAGCGCGCCCTCCGCCTCGTCCAGCGCTTGCTGCAGCCATTGGACGGTGCAAACAGAGAGGAGAAAACGCGACGAAACGCCCGACAGAACCTGGAGCTCGTCCTTCTCGAGCTCAAGCCGACGGCGGACCTTCTGCAGCTCGTGCACGGACTTGCCGCCCTCGCCCAGCTGGTCCGAGAGGTCCTTGAGCTCCTGGGCCAGCGACTTGTTCTCGCGTCTCACCGACTCCGTCTAGACGCGAGGAAATCGCAGTGGCTCTCGGCAGTGGCTGCTGCAGGACGCGTGGTGGCGGTGGGCACCTGCTCCTGGGCGGAGTCGAGCTCGTTGCGCAGCTTGAAGGCCTCGGTGGAGGCGTTGCGCGTCTCGCGCTGGCTCGCCTCCAGCTCGGACGCGATCGAGTCGCACTTGCGCTTCCAGTCGTCCACGATCTTGTCGAAGCCCTTCTGCCGCTTCTCCAAGCTCTGCGCCAGGCTGTTCGCCTGCAGCGATGGCGTACGCAACTGCACAACACTGGCTCATGTTTGCTGGATTCGTACCCTGTCCGCCTCGACCTGGGCGTCTTCGAGCTCGGCCTGGAGGCGAATGCGGGTCTTGTCGACCTGGTTCATCTTCTGGTGCGTCTGGTCCAGTTCGTTCTGAAGTGCGGTGCCTTTGGAACCTTCCAAGTACTCTGCACACCCTCTACCAACCTGGATTTCCTGGAGTCGCTGCTGAAGTTTGCGTTTAGCATCCTCCATTTCCTCCATGCGCGAGACGCCCTCGCCTGGAAAAGTTTCACACTATTGTTAAATAGTGTAGACGATCAATGGCTGTCAATGTCTAGGCGTACAATGTGCATTCGTTTTGTTTGTTACATCTTTTGACCGAGACTTCCACTTAAGGCCGATTTCCAATTGTCCGGCTTCCGGCATCCGGCGGCCGGAAATCGGATGCCGGACAATTGGAAATCGGGTCTTGCCGGACGCCGGAAGCCGGCCGCCGGATGCCGGACAGACATGGCCAACTTTCATCTTTTGCCGTACGGCAAGCTTTCAAACCGGCGGCGAGCCGCGGGTCTCGTACGGATTGCATGCAGTACAGTACTGGCCGCATTGTTTAAACGCCGATTTTAATGTTAAGTGTAGCAGGTTCTTTTAACTTGTAACTCTCAATTCTTTTTAGAAAAAAAGAAGCTCAACAACGGTCGAGAACAATAGTAGAGAAAGCAAACGGCTATGGCACTCTGTCGCTGACGCGGGCGCTCTCGCCCGGCCCAGTGTTCAGCGGAAGAAGATGAAACGAAACCGAAACGCCGCGGCACCGCCGCCACTGCGTGCGAGGCGGCTTCGCGGTCCACGCTGCTGACGGCGCCTCTCACAAAACAGTCGCTACGAGTCTGGGAAATGGCGGCGGCAGCAGCAAGGCGGTGGAGCCGGGCTCAGCGTGTACGCCTTCAGCGCCGCCGCTCGCCAGCGGTCAGCTAGCAGCTGCTGAAGTATATTCTCCTCGCTGGAATTATGACTTGTGTTTTGATGAGCTTTCCAATCGCCGCTCAATTTATTTATCTACGTGATCCGCGATAAATGTAGTTTCGTTGAGACCGGTACTTGTTGTCTGTTGTGTGCCGCCGGTTTTGCTATCGACTGGCTGGCCGCCGTTGGAAGAGAAAAGAGCAGGGAAAGCGAATGTTTTTTGTTCGTAGCTTTGCGGCGTTTGCACACTATCCGCATAATAAACGCTGCATTTCCTTTGTTGTAAAATTGTTTAGATTGCTGTAAAACAACGCGAAATCCAGCGCTGTGCACTGCCAGTTAAAATATTCTAATTGGTACCGTAACTTTCTTAAAAGAATTCGGCACGAGACCCGTGCGTATGAAGCTCTCCGTCCGGAAAAGCCGGACAATTGGAAATCGAAGCGTTTGACGTGTCGGATGCCGGATGCCGGACGCCGGTGCCGGATGCCGGAAGCCGGTTAATTGGAAATCGGCCTTAACTCACTATCACGTTCTTATAGTACAATGTAACTGACTCCCACACGACCGCTGGGTGATTTTTCTGACCATTTCTGCTGATGGGCATAAAAAATTGCAACGTGTCCAGCTGGATCCGTAGTAGTGGACTGGATATGAGAGTGCGTGAGGCAGCGCACTCTAGTATCCGATTCACCATACATAGCTTATGGCGCTGCTTACCTTCGAACTTGGCACGCCACATCTGTCCCTCGGCGTTGGCCTTGGAGACCTGACGCTGGAGCTCCGTCTTGCTGTCGCCCTCCTCTTCGAGCGCGTCGCGCAGCTGATTGCACTCCAACTGGTAGTTGGAGACCTGCACCGAGACTGACCACTGCATGACTGGCCACCGCATACATGTTACCGGGTTTTTGAAGTTGGGGGGGGGGGGGTACGCAGATTTGAAGAGGGAGGGGGTGACAGAGGGTAAAAAAAGTGTACCTAAACAGTGTCTAAATACGTAGGCACTTTTTGATCAGAAATGGGCTAAAGTAGGCTATAAATAGCGTTTGCAGCTGTTTTAGAGTGAAAAACACTGAAAAAGACGAAAAATACACTGTTTTCTATACTTGTAGACAAGTTAAAAACTTCAGGGAAATTCTGGGGGGGGGGCTGGCGAGGGGCATACTTCCGACTGGGGTGGTCAATCCCCCCCCCCCCGTCCCTCCCATTTACATTTATGGGCCACCGCTGTGTAACTATTTTTTAATTACCTTTAAACGACGCAATTCAATGGCGAAACACCGAAGAAACAACGGCAGGATAAAGTTGCTAAGAAGCTGCATTGAAACATTTAAGCGGAACATGCGGTTTTGTGTTCGAGTGTTTCACACAAATCGTTGAGTCCACACGTTGCAGCTGATTACCAACAATTCAATACATTGTAGTGTCTGCGAAGCAATCTGACCTGCGCTGAAAGGCTGCTCTTCTCGCGAGACTCGGACTCGAGCTGTCGGCGCAGCTCCTCCATCTCGTGCGTCATCTGCGTCTTGAGGCGGTTGACGTTCGACAGCTGAACGATGTTCTTTTTCTCGTTTTGTGGTGCTCTTCGCAAGTGGCGAAAGGGCCGGACCTGGCTCTCGACGTCTTCGACCTGTCGTCCCAGGTCCGAATTCTCAGCGAGCATGCGACTGCGCTGGGACTGAAGGTCGTGTATCTGACGGGCCTGGTCGTCGACTCGGGCCTGGTACTCGACGAGCTGCGTCTCGAGCTGCTTGGCCATGCGGTCGGCGCTCTGCTTGCTCTTCGCCTCCGCGTCCAGCGCCGCCGTCGCGTCCTCCAGCTCGCGCTGCGTCGACTGCTTGTCCTTGTCCAGCCTGCCATGCGTCAAAAGGTGCAGCTGCAGCTTATTTCTTGAGATGCAGGCATTCTCGAGGTTCACCCAGATCCACCCTAACATTTGTTCTACACCGAACAGAGACAAGCGTGTCCGAAGGGCTGCAGCTCTCACTTCAACTTGGCCTTTTGTAGCTGGTCGAGCTGATCGCCGAGCTCGGCGACGCTGTCGTTGTGCTTCTTGCGCATGGCGGCCAGCGAGTTCTCGTGGTTGACGTTCGCCTCCTCGAAGTCCCTCCGCAGCTTGCCCAGCTCGAGCTCGCGCTTCTTGTTCGCCTCCAGCTGCGCCGCGGTCGCGCCGCCCGCCTCGTCCAGCCTGTCCTGCAGGTCCTCCAGCTCGCGCTGCATGTCCCAACGCGCCTTCTCCGCCTGGAAACAGTGCCTGTGTATGATCTCTTGACTTCATGCAACCTCGTCTGTCCCGCACCTTCGAGCGCGAGGCTCTTTCCGCTTCGAGCTCCTCCTCGAGCTCGGCGATACGCGCCTGGAGCTCCTTGATGGTGCGCTGCAGCTTGGAGACGAGGCTCTGCTCGTCCTCGAGACGGTTGGCCATCGCAGCCACCTCCATGTCTTTCCTGCAAATGGCACGCACAGAACGAATCGGTCGGAGCAGCAGTGGTATTGTACTTTACAAAAGTCCATGCACTGTTACAGTACGCATCAGTACAGTACATGCCGACATGAAGCCATCAACACCAACACCATCACCAACAGCCTAGCAATAACAATTGTAGAATGAGTGAAACCTCCGCATAGGAAATCGTCACGAGAATTTTTAGTCAGCGATATCTTTTGTATTGCTTGAGGTTTTATTGAGGTAAATGTATGCTGAACAAATTGTGTTTTGGCCTGGATGAAATGCGCAACGCACTTCTTGACGGTGTTCTCGAGGTCGTGCTTGTTCCGCACGAGCTCGTCCATGTTCTCCTGCGCCACCTTGAGGTCGCCCTCCACCTTGCGACGCGCTGAGTCGATCCCAGAGTAATTCAGTGTTTTTAGGCAGTTTTATAATTGGATTCACATTTCTCGACATCCTGCCGGCTCCGGCGCTCCCGCTCCAGGGAGTCTTCTAGCTCGTCGAGCGTCGACTCGAGCTTGGCCTTCACCTTGTTCAGGTGGTTGACCTTGTCCTCTTCCGCTGCGACGTCGTCCAGCAGCTTCTTGTTGACCTCTTCCTGATGCTTCTTCTCCTGAACTCAGTATCGGCAGAATCTGGTTGAAACCAGGGTGCGTGTGAAGCATAAGCGAGAAACGAACCTTGGTGACTTTCGAGATGATCTCGTCCTGAGCGTTCATCTCGTCCTGCAGAGCCCGAATTTGGTGGTCCTTGCTGTTCTTCTCAGACTCCTGAGTATGAGAGACCGTTCAAGTGTTGAACAGGTTTGGCCCTTTATGTGTACAATGTGCCTGTTTCTTGATGGTCGTCTCCAGCTCGCCAACCGTCTTCTTCAGGTTGTCGGTGTCGCTCTCGAGTTTCTTGCGTTGCTTCGTCAGCTGACCGTTGCGCTCCTCCGCGTCAGTCAAAGCGTCCGTTGTGTGCTGAAACGTTTCAGTTTGTATACGTACATATATTTCACAAAATTATGTCTCGTTCAATACGCCCCACACAAGAACTTCGATAAGCCGCAACAGTGACTAAGGGGTGGGGGTGGGGTGGAATCTTCACAACGGGATGCACATTTTCAGGGTGACGGGGAAATGTTCACATGCAACATTTTCTGGGGCGGAGTTTATCATGTGAAAATTGGGGCTGAAAAATGGGGCTGAAAATTATATGGGACGCGGGTGGAACTGGTATCTTAAAGAGGATATCGTAGAAGTTGTGTGTACCTCGAGTTGCTTCTCCACGTCTGTTTTCTGCGCCAGTAGTTTAGCAGCTCTCTCTTCGCCCTCGGCGACAGCGTCCTTTTCCTGCTCCAACTGCATGAAGAGGTCGTTCTTTTCCTGAAAGTAATTACTGCCTCAATTGGCTTGGACAGTCGAAGCAGTGTACCTGTATACGTAGGTAGGCAGATTCATGTCATGTATAACTCTGTATGCAACAGTACTTTTAAAATCTGTACATTGCTTCGCACCTGCACTAGGGTGACATTGTTGGACTCCATCTCCTTGCGCAACGTCTCCTCCTTCTGGAAGCTCTCCTCCAGCTCCTTGATCTTCTGCTGCAGAGCCTCGATCTCCTCGTTCATCTTGTTGCCTTTCAGCAGCGGCCGCACCTAAGTACATATTTTTGGTATTCAGTGTCTAAAAATTTGGTAAAAAAGAAACGTCGGTATACTTGTCCATAGAGCTTGAACCACGCCCACGTTCGGATGGTGCACCAGGCGCGGATGTTGCGCTGCAGCATGATTAGGCCAGTTCTGCAAAGTGGAACGTCTCGCACAACCATGGATATCATCGCAACAACTGCAGACTCTTGGTCCAATCGACGCTTGTAGTCGCACATGGCCAGGTACCAGCGGCAGGTGTTCTGGAACTTGCTGATGATCTTGCCCAGCGTCTCGTCTCGCAGCTCCTCGAGCGTGGCCAGCACGCCAGCTTTGAAGAACACCTGAGACAGATTTTGGCAATTTGCATCGACTCGCTGCTTTAGCCACATGCCAGGGTACGATGACCGAAGCTGGGGTAGTAGGCAAGGTTTTCGACAAGCTCAAACCTTTGTGGTGCCAATCTGGAACGCGCCATCAGGCAGCTTCTCCTCTTTCACCAGCTGGGCGAGCACTGCAGCCGACGACGCCTTCGGATCCTTGGACGTCTTGGCTGCATCCGCAGCCAGCACCGTATACCTTCAAGCCAATGGGGCGATGCGGTTATCACATACACTCCTTGGGGTTGGTGCAGCCCGGTTAGTGCACTGCAACACGTGCATGCATGGATGGGCATGCAGGGTGTCCAGCAGCGCTGCAGCAGGGACCTTGGTGTGGCCCAGGCGGTACTGCTCCTCCTTCATCACGCCGTTCTTCTCCATGTGGGCGCACATCTTCTCGCTGCCTGCCTTGGCGTCCTTGGTACGCGCCGCCTCAGGGGCCAACACTCCGTATCTGCACTGACGCCATTGCAATAGTTGCACTATGCACTGGCTCAAAATCCCAGTGCCATACTACTTGAACGGGTGAGTGCATCCCGTCATGCAGCATCTCTGTGCGAGCTTTTTTTTATTTGTGCACTGGTTGTGTGCTGGTGCAACAATTCCAGAACGATGAACCACGACAACGAGTTCTTGTACTGTTGTGCTGTGCCGAACTCAGTGCCAACTACTACAGCCGTGCTTTGTGCTGCCGCTCTCAAACCTCTGCTTAAAGTCGTGATACTGCAGTCTGTTGGGGAAGCCCTTGCGGCAGATGCGGATGCCCTCCAGCACGCCGTTGCACGTCAGCTGGTTCAGCACCAGGCCGGAGTCGATGACACCTCAAAAGGCATGTTTCAATAATGTTATGTACTCGAAGAACTTTTCACTAAGTTCAATTGATCAAGGCTCCGGATTCCAAAGAAGGTACACTACATAGAAATACACAAATTTTCAACGAACCTGATTTCTTCTTCTCGTTGGGGATGATGCAGCGAATGAAGTGCGGGTGCGTCTGGCGCAGCATGTTCATGAGCTTGGTCAGCGACTCGCGGTACATCATCGACACCGTCTGGAAGGAGGCCGACTTGCCCTTCTTCTTGCCGCTCTGCGCTGATTTGCCTAAACACGAGAGGTGTTATTTCAGTGCGTTTGCTTTGGGTGTCTAGCCAGCCAGACCTTCTTTGGCGACGTCCTCCTGCGTCTTGTACTCGCTCCAGATGTCGAGCAGCAGCTGGTTGTCCGTGGACGCCTTGAGAACGGAGACGACTGTGTCGTTCAGCGGGTCCTTGTTCTTCTCCAGCCAGCCCACGCAGTTGTAGCGCACCTACAATGCCGGGAGCAAGTCACTGAAGTCAGGACCTGGGAGGTCCTCTTGGCCCAGACTGGACAACTCACGGTTCCAGCATAGTGGACGAGAGCGAAGTGCGCCTCGGCCTGCTTGCCCTTGGGTGGCTTGGGCTTCTGGAAGTTGGGATGCTTGCCGAGGTGCTGGTCGTTGAGCTTCTGCGCCAGCGTCATGTCCGACGCCTTGGGCACGATGCACTCCTCGTCCAGCATGGAGACGATGCCCAGCGGCTGCAGTTTATATTGTTGTTCTGCAGACATTCCAATCAAACTAATCGTTCTCACCTTCTCGATCAGCTCAATGCAGGCCTGCAGGTCCAGACCAAAATCGATAAACTCCCACTTGATGCCCTCGCGCTGGTACTCTTCCTGTGACGCGACATATTGGTGTGTTTTACAGCTCGGCACGAACAATTCTCGCTCAATACCTGCTCGAGTACAAACATGTGGTGATTAAAGAACTGCTGGAGTTTCTCGTTTACGAAATTGATCCACAGCTGCTCGAACGAGTTGAACTGCAAAGGACAAATTCTGATTCGTTTTGTAGGCTGAATTCTGGCTGAATCTTTGGCCGTACGTCAAAGATTTCAAAGCCAGCAATGTCGAGAACGCCGATAAAGATGTCTCGGCTGTACTCCTTGGCTTCGAGCGTCTTATTGCAGCGCTTGATGAGCCAGTGGAACATTCGCGCGTAGATCGCTTTCGCCAGAGCGCCCACCGCCCAGTTCACCTGCGTTGGGCGTGACGAGTAGCGCACCAAAATGACACGAAAAGAGGTGCGTCTTTACCTGCTCGAGATTCTGGCCCTTGTTCACCCACTCAGTGCCGACCTTGACGCGCGGTTTCAGGAAGGCCTTGATGAACTCGTCCCCGCTGCACGTGTACAGCTTGCAGGCGATCTCGCCCTCTGCAGTGGGTTCAATTGCGTTGATGGAAAATGTTTTGGCCGCCGTTAAAACTGTCGACGTCAACTTTTAAAAACTACTACCACGGTCGGCAAAGGTTATTGTGTGCAGTTCCGTAGCTGCTGTATCTCCTCTAATGTCATCTCCCAACCTTTGACGTCGTCTGCCTCTGCCTGCTCCTCTCTCGGTCGCTGCTTGAACTTCATCTCTCCCATGTGCATGATGCCTGCCGTCAGTCGATATAGGTTGAACTTCTCGTCGGCATCGAAGCCCATGATGTCGAAGGACTCCTAGAATCAGTCTAGCAGTCAGTATCCTTCGGAAACGGCGCATGAAACGGCTGAGGCAGCACAGCCATTGAAAGCGACTAGGCGACGTTGAAAAGGCCCATTCAAATTTCACCGACGAAATGCGTGAAAATTTTAAAAGAAGAAAAGTCGACTCACCTCTGTCAGAACCGCTTCCTCGCTGTCGTCGATGCCGTCGATGGTCAGCTCGGCCTGCGAGCAGAAGTGGTAGTCGCGCAATTTGCGCGTCAGGAAGAGCTTTTCTGAATTGACAAGAAAATATTGATTTTTGCCAGACACCGTCAGTAGACGGCACCTTTCAGTCCCTTGATTGCTCCAGAGTAGATCTGGTAGAAGATGTGATAGCAACGCTCGCCCGGGGCCTGCTTGATCACGCGCGACTTCTCGAGCAGGTCTGAAGTATGGTTGCGACCTTGCGATTCGTAGCCAATAAGAATTGAACACCTTACCCGATCCACATGAAGTAATTCTGAAACCTCTACACTTACGGGAAGTCCGTTACTCTATCTAGCTAGTGCAGTATCTCTACTCTAACCCTTTGAAATAGGGTAGATTTTGATGCCGCATGAATCAAAGTATGGTGCTAGTAAAACGAGCAACCAAGTGGCTCGGACATTGTCCCCATATATAACAGCAATGCACATGTAGGTATGTACAGGTATGTATATGTACATAGGTATGCAACGCAATTGGCCACAAATTCCCAGTGTTAGTCCTGGTAATCGAGAAAGAGTACTGGGACGGTTTTCTTCGGCACGTTTGCGTATTGGCAAGAAATTGTCCTCGGTGTGCAGCAGCTCACAGTGTTCGATGTCTCCTCCCGCGAGCTTGCCCGAGAGGTTGAAGTGCGTGCGGATGAACTTGCCGAAGCGCGACGAGTTGTTGTTGCGCACCGTCTTCGCGTTGCCGAACGCCTCGAGCACAGGGTTCGTGCGCACGATCTGCTCCTCGAGCGTGCCCTGCAACCGGCACGCACTCGACGTACATGCATACCACACCACAGTGCTTGTCCACGGTCAAGAAGCACGCAATCGACGAATGAGATTGTGGAAAATCGATTCTGCGTACCGTGAATCCCCTGGGCGTTCATTAGAGAGTGGGCGTTCATTTTTCAACTCACCCTCACCTTCAGTGGAGGTAGGGAGGTCGATATTTGGTTGGAGGGGGGGGGGGGTGCGTTCTTTGCAGGATTTGCAGGCTCAAGCGAAGCAGTACTGCTTCGCTTGAGCCCTCACTCATTGGATCTCACTCATAGTCTCACTTACCCCCTTGAGTGCCTTCTTGCTCTGGGTACTCTGGTGGGCTCCGACGACTGCGAAATAGGAGATGACCTTCTTGGTGTTCTCCGTCTTGCCAGCGCCCGACTCACCCGTGATCAGGATCGATTGATTCTCGCGATCTAGAATGGCCGTACCTTCTTTTGTATTTGACAATCAACACAGCCTGTCAAGAGGAGCATATGAATGTACCGTTGAATGGTTTCAAATGGCCAAACTACAGTAGTAATTGCCGACGAACCAGTCATCATGTTGCGGTAGGCCTCGTCGGCGACGGCGAAGAGGTGGGGAGGCATCTCGTTGCGCCTCTTGCCGATGTACATGTTCACGACGCTCTCCGTGTAGATGGGCAGCCGCTTGTAGGGATTGATCACGACGCAGAACAGACCAGAGTACGTCTGGAAATGATGCGCAATTCTCTTGTTCATTAAAAAAAACATGATACATCAGTAGCTGGCAGGCGAGACTGCCCCTATTTGTTAGACCGTCCAGCTAACATAACTGTTTTGTACCTAGTCATGAATGACGCATTTGCTGCCTAGTCCGTTCAATACCTGGGCACATGTTCATTGTGCTCCTACAAGCTACTGCCGAATGGGGCTCACTCACGCAGATCATCCAGGTCTCTCTCCTCTACCTATTATGGTACTCCTCTACTATCCTCTACTATTTTCTCCACAAAAGGGGCAAAGCGCAGCAAATCTCCCACCCGTTTGCGTTTGGTCACTGTAGAAGGGGGGTGGGGGATTATTTGGTACTTTGCACGTACACGCTACTGCCGAAAGGGGCTCGCGCCGCTCACGTAGATCATCATGGAGTAGTAGCGCTGCTTGAGGTTGTGCAGCACGGAAGCGTCGTTGAGAAAGGTCAAATTGGCCATGTCCTCGGTTTTCTCGAATTTGGGCGGGTTCATCTGCTGGATCTCGTCCTTCTTCACCGACTTCTGCAACGACAACGACGACTGCAGCGTGCGTGCAGCACACAGAGAAGTGCAGTAAGCAGATACATTGCCGACAGACGCGCAACTTGGGGGTACAAGAGAGACTTTTTTGCTGGCACTCGCAGGCTCGCAGCACCTCCCATATGGCCTCCTGGACAGCACAGTGCTCACCCCCCACCACCAACCCCCTCCTCCTCAAACCTTTACTCGATGGCACTATTAGGTGGGGAGAGTAGTAATTGGAGAGTGGCATTACAGTTTCATTGCAGTTTCAACCTCAAAAAACTTGAACAAAAAGCACATTCGCTTAGCAGCATTGCACTAATTGGACTGGTACTGTACCTCGACACCGCCCTTGGCCACGACCGTGAGCATGTCTCCCTTGGTGGCCTTGATCTCTGCCGCGCCGAAGCCCTCCTCGTCGTCCACGATCCAGACGTTCTTCTTGCTGTCGAACTTCTTCGTCTGCGCCTGAACTCTCGCGAAATTGTGGGCACATCTGGACGTTTCCGATTTTAACTGCACCAAGAACATTTCTTCGCAAAAATTCTGCCTTCGAATGGAGCGTGTCTACAGTTTGAGCCAAACACCATTCATTGCCTTTAGCAAGGCATGCGCTCAACGCAGCATGAGCAACACTGACGTTAGTGTAGCTTGCACTGGCCGAACGTCAATCTCTACTCATCTTGTCTTTGTGCCCACTGTACGTGTGTACATTCAAGCAACGTTGTCGTATCCATAGGCACTCTCCGCGATACACACCGTAGGTAGGTACAGTAGAGGCGCTACTTTTGACTTAACCTAATACAGCACGGTGATACTACGAAGCTGCCATCTTACCGCCAGCTGTTCCTTGACGCTCTGTCGCAGGTACTGCCATCCGGGGTCCGCCGAGTACGCACTCTCAGCCGCGGCCATGGTTGTCGTCGCTTCTCAGAGTTTGCGCTGTCCTCCTCGTTTTCCTGAATGAGCGAAAAGACGACGCGAGGAGCTGATGACTAACGACTGCGGCGAGCGACTACAAACGACATACGCGCAGATGCCGCTGGATTAACGAGCGCAGATTTGCCGGTTGATTCACAGAGACTTGCCGTGGCGGGCGGGGCGGGCGGGGATTCGGCGCGGTGCTACCGAAAATGGAGCCTGCTGCCTCGACGGCCGACCGGCCGGCCGGCCGGGCCAAGCCAGAACCGGTCGCGAAGGAGAATCTCAAGAGCCGTCGTCCGTCCCTTCCAAGAAGCGCGCTCGCCCTAGCTTCCCCGTGTTTGCGCGCACACCGCGAGGCTACAAGCGAAACATTCCGCGACCGTAACCGTCCCAATTGTGCACGGATCGAGGCGCGCGCCCAACTCGCGCCAAGATGTCATGTCGAGGAAGAAGAAGAAGCCATGTCAACAACGAGGACAATGATTAGTGACCAGTGTGCAGAGGGTTATTTTTAGTGCGTTTCAAAACATTTTTTATTTCAAAATTACAATCACTGTTTCTGCGTCGTTATTCGAGCGAGTACGATGCGAGTCTCCCAATTTAGCGAGCTCACGAAGGGTGGCGCAGAAAAAGCGAAGTCGAAACTTTGTTTGCGCACAGCGAATCGTACAGCTGACAAAGGGAGAGACTGAGTGAGAGCCGGGAAGACCACCCGCCGCTGCCACCCGTAGCGAAGCCGTGACGCCTTTCGTAGGATTTCGGAGCGCGCAGGTTGCACGCACTGCGTTGTGCAAGACACCGACCGGACTTTGGCCCCCAAGGGCTACAACATTGGAGGAAACAGCGAACTGACTGAGGCCAAAACATTCAGTATTCATGTGCGTCTGCCGCTTGTCTGGTGCTGGTGCTGGGCGGCCGGCCACCGCCACAGGCGTTTGTGCAAGGAATCCTTCAAGTATTTCGTCGACAAAAGCAATTGCGTCCTTGAATCGGTGTCCCCAGTCCCCACACAAGCAAGAATTGCACAAATCTGCGATCTTTATTCCTCGCAGCCGACGACAACAGAGAGAGATGTTACATAGGTAGTTACATTCCTGGCCTCGTCTGTCCCACGTTTCCGGATCGTGCCAGTCTTAGCTGCATCGACAGTGTTGCACGTCGAACTCCGCGTGGACCGCGCGCAGGATGCGTCTCAGCGCCGTGTACATCTCGTTAGTAGAGGCCTGCACGTCGTCCATAGACACCCGGAACTTGTGGACGTGTTCTATGAAGAAGCTGCCCTGGGGCGGCAGCTCCGGAGGCAGCTCGACCGTGTACACGTAGGGCACAGAGAGGCTGGCGGCCCAATCCGACAACGTGCCGTTCGCAGCGTCTGTGCAGAGTGGACGCTGTTTCATCCGAATGCGCAAACCGTGAATTCTCTAATAGTAGCCCGGGGTACAATTGTTGTTTTTCCTTTTGCTGGAGAGGCACTGTTTGGGAGGGGGCTCTGTTGTTTAAAAATTTTAGCGTATTCGGGGCCAGTATTGGGCGGGGGTTCTATTGCACAAGGGGGGGGGGGGGGGTCGCGGTATTGGGGAATTTACGGGATTTCACACCAAATAACCATAAAATTAAGGAGGTCCACTGGACTGCCAACACGGTAGCGCCTTGAGTGCTTTCGAAAAATGTCGCTTGTAGTGACGTTGGCCAAGGTTTCCTATAAGTAGGTGTACATGCGATCTGGAACCGAACAAAAGTGCAATCTGGAACGCAATGTAGACGCGCAGGTTTACCATGGCTTCCTTGCGGTCTGGGTATTGCCGAGCTGCATAGCCATACGGATACATCCAGACTTGGCCAAAAGAGTGGAGCGATATGACCGCCTAGAATGTTCAGTCCGCTTTCTCAGTTTAATTAGCCTACACCATTGGAAAAATTATTGGATGTGTTGCACATGATT
Source organism: Paralinhomoeus sp. GSCO2_6 (assembly GCA_030248085.1). NCBI lineage: Eukaryota > Metazoa > Nematoda > Chromadorea > Monhysterida > Linhomoeidae > Paralinhomoeus > Paralinhomoeus sp. GSCO2_6. Next base: position 6,344 of record JASAMY010000599.1, on the reverse strand, counting down.
AGCAGATGTAATCTGAGTAGGATAAAATGTAATGGCATGCATTGCAGTGAGTGACATCATACTCGAATGCGGTGCAGACGTGGCAGGATGAAGTCGCGAACGGCTCTGCTCTTGGGCTCGCTGAAAGCTTCGGCGCCGGAGTAGTCGTCAGCGCAGGGCTCGGCGCCAGCGTGGTAGTGAAAGCCGAAGTTTCGGTTGAGGTCCACACCCACGCAGCTGCTATTGCTAGCGGCTGAAACGAATATTACACACAAGCGCTGTCTGACAGGTTGATGCATGCTGTAAGCTCCATAACTACTCAGCTCAACCCAGCCTGGAGAATGTTTAGTATCCCGGAAATCCTCCAATAGTGCCCCGGGCAGTATACAGGGTGGCCCATTTATCCATCCGGGGTTTTGATCGTGGATAACTCTCTGTTTACTGAACAAAACGAAACAAAATTTGTACCAGATACAGGTACAGGTTCAAAGTTTTTGTGTGCCGATTTTTAAGAAAATCTGATGCGATCTGCCAGAATGGAGCGATTTTATCCGATGAGCGCGCTTTTTCGTTGGATTTACTGTACAATCCAGAAAAGGAGATTACATCTGGCACGTTGGGCGTTTGGCGCGTTCAAGAACCGTTTGTAAGCATTTGACAGAATCATTGCCAAAATTCGCCAGAAGACGCAGCCCTAATGCCAGTCACACCAGACCAACGTGGATGTTGCGTGATAAATGGATAAAACTGACAAACAAACGTGACAAAACTCCGGATAGATAAATGGGCCACCCTGTACTTTCAACCTCTCTTTACCCGGCGGCAGTATTGGAATTTTATTGCGTTTCTTAAGTGATTAGCAGTTCAAAGAGCCGCAAATATGATTCACTAATGGGTGCACAGCTGTGTATTTATTTATTTACTGCTTTATTTGGGTTGGGTCCCTGTATAACGCAAATAGTCTGGTATTTCTTGCCCAGGAGGCACTATTGGGAAGCGGGCGCTATTGGAATTACATGGTAAATATCTGCATTCTCTGCAAATTCTCAGCAAATTCTGCAAATTCTCAGCAAATACCATGGATATATTGCAGAAAGCTCCAAGCAAAGCGATGAGAACTTGGCGTTAAGAGAGCAGGTAATCAGGTGAAAATTGTATATACCGTAAACCCTATAATTAGCCCCCCCCCTATAATTAGCCCCCCCCCCCTATAATAATACACCCTCCCAAGACCACTTTGAGTTAATAAGCCCCCCCTATAATTACGCCCCCTCCCTAAATGAACCATCGTCTAAAAGGCACATGTTTCCATGTCTGGGTGTATGTATGGTCGCGTATGTGTATGTATGTACACGTATGTGCATGTGAGACTGTGTGAGAGTGTGTTAGAGTGTACCAACGTGTGTGCACAGCGCCTTTTTCCCTTAAAAATCGCCTCCACGCGCCTTTTTGCCCACACATCTTCCCACTCATCGACACTTCCAGTTTATAAGCCCCCCCTATAATTAGCCCCCCCCCCTATAATTATACACCCTCCTAGAGCTCGAACGAAAGAATTAGCCCCCGGGGGGCTAATTATAGGGTTTACGGTACACCCCTGTATGTACTAAACATCGTTTCTCTCAGAAATGTGGTAAGAAACCCGTCATTTTGCTCAAATACACTATAATTTAAAGGCCGGTTGCTTCTGAAGAGCCTCGCCGGCCTGGGCATAAGCATAGAGGCGAAACGCTCATTTATTTCCACAAAATAAATAAACGCGAAAATGCAATGTTAGGTAAGGTACATATTATCGCTAAAATAGCTACCGCATCCACTCGAATTGGAAGATTTACGGTAAGTGTAGAGGGTGTTTTCTTTTAAATTATCACATTTCTTTTTTGAATAACTTTTGTTTCCTTTGTCGGATTGTTATGAAATTTGGAACACTTATACTCAAGACTTTGGGATTTTGTCTGAAAAAGAATCATCGAATTCGGTTGAGGATTCCGAGAGTTATGGCGCTCCAAATCATATGTCGCTTTTTGGGCAGATTTCACTTGCGAACAACCTGGGCCGTTGGATTGGTATGGAGTGGGGGAGGATGGATGGAGAGGGGGCGGTTTCAGTCGCGCAGCAGCAGAGAATACTGTGTGCCGACCGTATTAAACGCGCTGCGCCAGCCAAAAGCAAAGTTTGGCGTTTGAAATTTGGCATGCAGTACTGGATAGTTACGATTCACACGATTTAGTTTGTAAAATCTGCCCAAAAACCAAGCGACATCTGATTTGGAGCGCCATAACTCTCGGAATCCTCAACCGAATTCGACGATTCTTTCTTCAGACAAAATCCCAAAGTCTCGAGTATAAGTGTTCCAAATTTGATAGCAATCCGACAAAGGAAACAAAAGTTATTCAAAAAGGAAATGTGATAATTAAAAAAAACACCCTTCATATACACTGTACAGTACAGTGTGCACTGCACGTTGCGTATATACAGCGCAAAAAGCGTCCCAGAACGCACGCTGCGCGGGGGCGCGATTCTTGCGCCAGTAGCGCGCCTCGGTGCGCGCTCCAAAGGACCAACTAGACGGCTCAAACGTGGCGTTGAGGCGGCTGAAGGCGTAGCCGTCCGGGTTGAGCAGGGGAGCGACGACGACATCGACGCATTTGAGCATCCTCCTTGCAAACCGACTCGAATTATAGTGAACATCCGCATAGCCGCTCAGATACTAAACTGGAAACCTGCTCGAACTCGATACTCAAACGCTAGTCAAAGACTACAGTACAGGGCGGTTACGGTGTTGCCACAGTTTACCGTAAAGGCTACAGTAGTCCCTCTACCCACTCCAATTGTGAACCCTCTCTCCAATCGAGAATCCTAGGACATGGTGAGGTTGAATGAAGTTCCTGCCCCCCATCCTACAGCGCCCCCTCTCCAGCAGTAACAACGGGTAGAGGAAGGTTTAAACAATAGTGTCCCGGGATACTATTAAAGAAGTTACGGTATGTATAATGCATATCGGTTGTCAACCGCGTGTTCGTTCATATGGTATGTAACAAACCTGGTCAGTCATGCCCAGTGCTGCCCCCAACCATGCCCAGTGCTGCCCCCAACCATTCCCTGAAAAGCAACTAAAGTCCACAAAATATTTAATTTTCAAAAATAAATAATTTCTAGCAAACGCGTCAACAATGCATCTCTGGTGCGGACTCTCGCTAACCTGGCGTGCACTCCAGCATCGATCCAAATCATTGGCTTGGTCCAGTTTTGATTCTCTCCAATCTTAATCGTGAGCACAGTGAACACCCGATCAATTGTTCGGTGTCTTCGGTGTCGGTATGCACCGAAATTAGGGATTGTGTGTACTGTTCTGTCATGTTCTGTCATGTGAAATGTTCTTGTCAACATTGTTCTACTGTCTCCTCCTCACACCTTGATCGCACGAATCGGCCGACCTTCATGCGTCGTCCCAATCGTAATGAGTTCGACGATGTGCGGGTTCATGTCATTCCAAGATGCGAATAGTCTATCAATCTGAAGAGAAGTAAAACATGCGAAGCCTTCCTCAACCGAGGAATTGCGCTGTCTGGCCAAGCGCAAACGCATTTTGGGGGGGGACGCATTGTATTTTATAAGGGGCGCATTGGAAGCGGGAGTGTTCACAAAGTACAGTAGTTTTATGCTGGTGTGCTACAATGGAATAATTGCCGTAAATCCTGCAATAGTGCCCCCCGGGGGCACTATTCTTTCCTTTCAACCTCTTTACCCGGGGGGCACTATTGGAGGGGGCTCTATTGGAGGATTTATGGTATGCCTTCAAAGTTAGGATTTGTGTACAACACCTCCTGAATGTAGTCGACGTTCAGAGTTGGTCGCGGAGGTGGGCTTGGATCGTCCGGAATCGAGCTCAACACTTCCGTAAGGGCTGCCAGTAGCGTCGCGTTCATCGATCGCGTTCCATTTACACTTGCATTCACTCTATAGACGTATGAAGCTAACATCTGCGGCTTTATGAAGCTAACATCGGCTAGCTTATTACGCTGAAGTCGCGAAAAGCAGAACAACCGCCAACTGCAGCCGACCAGGCGTAGTCATGGCTTGCAACGAATGATGGAATGTTCGCAAGTGAGCTCGGACAATTCTACTACTTGCAATTCCAAATTCTATGGTTGTCATGTTTATCTAAAGGGTGTTTTATTTTAAAACTGGGTTTCACAGTGAGGTGGAGGAAAAGTGGATTTTTATTTTTTTAATGTGCAACTCTGTAAGCGTGCAAGTTTGGTCAGTAACATACGTAGTGGTTTCAAACGAGCCAGTCAAAACGGGCAAATATAGGCCTCATTTTTTAACGAAGATTGCTTCTTTAATGCAAATCCAATTTCGATAATTCCTTTTTTAGACGAAACCCTAAAGTATTCTGCGTCTATGGTTTATATGTATTTCATCGGATCGGGCGTGATAGGATTGTGGTAGGGAATAAAAAGTTATTCAAAAAAAGAAATTACGTAGTTCAGAAAAAAAACACCCTTCACATAGTTTTGGAACCGACGCGCAAGCAGAATGCGCTATTGCAAGACGACCGCCACAAGACGCAGTCGCATGCCTTGATTTGCACACTATCGGAATCTGGCTCTTTTCACAGGAAAACGAAGCTGGAAATTCACTGGGAAGCTGTGGGACTTTGGCACATTCGCACGCGTTCCTTTTGTGTGTTGATGGTGTGTGGCAGTGCCGTGGTGTTGATTTGAATTAAATTTCGTTCTCGTGGCGATCAGACTGACTGAAGACAGAAACTGCATTTTTCTTTCGCCTAACTAACACATAACGACATAACGCTGCAAGACGCGCATGCACAGTCGAAAATCTATAACTGACGTAGCATTTCCTTCGATATTGAAGACTTGAGAACGCACTTGTTTAGCCATCTGCACAGTCCAGCAAATGCTTCAGTCTAGAGGCAACATCCACTTAGTTTCAATATTTCAAGCTCAAGACTGGCCGTGAGTAGTGATGGCAATTTTAACGTTTTTTTCAATTTGAGGTATAGGTATTGTAGGTATAGGTTAGTGCAGAAATGTTGCAAGGTTTCAGGGTTTCAGAAGGTGTTTTAAGCCTGGTAGAGTGGCAAAAACCAAGAAAAGCACCAACAGCCTTTTGAAGTGCACTTTGATCAACTGTTTACTACTGATAGCTTTTCATTGAATCGGACCACGACCATGCTATCGCGACCAGGTATGATGGCCTCAAGAACGGCTTCAAAAGTGCTAATTATGGTTACCGTAAATAAACCTCTCCTTACCCGGGTGCACTATTGGAGTGGGGGGGCTTCTATACTTTCAACCTAAACATTATGAATGGTAATGCTAATTTCGCTGTCAAAACTGCCGATCTTTCAGTGATTTTGATTACTTTTGCCACATTCAATAATTGATTTACCGTTAATAGTTGCTGAAACGTAGTTTTAATGGTTGGTAGTAGTGTGTATGCACGATGTAAATGTAACTACCACTATATTGTTGAACATAAAAGGCGCATGGCATAAAATACCCGGCCTTACCCCCAGGGGCACTAGTGTAGGGCAGGCTCTATTCTTTCAACCTTGCCGTAACCGGGGGCACTATTGGAGGAGGGGCACTATTGGAGGGGGGCTTCTATTGGAGGATTTACGGTATTTAAACTCACCCAGGCTGCTACAAAGTAGGTTTATAGGGTCTAAACGCACCAAAACCTGTTTTTTTCCTGTTTTTTTTCACCACTTGGACAATTTTGACAACTTTTTTTTATTAAGCTAAAAAATTCAGGAAGAAAAAACAACAAATTGAAAACATGTTTTTTTCAAAGGGTGTGTCGGCGTGCAGTGGTCAACAGAGGAGTGTGAGTAATTACGTATACATATTGAAACGTTTCAGCGCGCAACGGATATAGACTGACTCGGAGGAGCGCAATGGTCAGCAGACAACCAAAATGTAAAGCGTTAACGAGCTCGAGACGACCATCTCAAGAAACAGGTTCACAAGGAAGGGCTAAACCTGTTTAACGTCTGAATTGTGTCTAAGCTCAGGAGTCTGAGAAGAATAGCTAGGACCACCCAATGCGTTCGCCTTAGTCGGTCTTGCTTTGCGCAAGCGACACCAGGCTTTTCGCCTGCAACGGTAGTGTGAGTATTTCAAAATTGCCGAAACGCCGAAACACTTGATCGTGTCTTCTCCTGTACTGGCGCACTGCACACCGAAATGACTCCGAGTGGTGGAGAGACATTGTGCACGCTCACACGCCATCTCTCGGGGCCGCACGCGGCACTCGCAACCCTCCTCCTCAGATCATCGTCCTCAAGCTGCATGTACCTGTAGCCGACGCGTGCTCTCCAAATTCCAACTGCTCCT
>JASAMY010000092.1:0-27075 GCA_030248085.1 Paralinhomoeus sp. GSCO2_6 | reverse complement strand
TTAAAAACGGACTGCGAGGTGGAGTTGTCGACGACGGGCGGGGGACACTCCTCCACCGTGCGCAGACGCGACAGTACCTCGGTCATGGTCTCTCTGAATTTGCATATACAGTGTACGTCAGTACCTACGGCGTACACTGCACCACTGTATTGTAGTGACACAAGGCGTACACCACAACTCTGCGTATACAACTGTGCTGTATGCTGTATTGGATTGTACGCGTGGCGGCGGCGGGGGTCCGAATAATGCGGTCAGCGTGGTCAAACGATCGGACATTCCCCAGCACGCACGCACGCACGCAGGCACGCACTTGATGTCGGTGAGTTCGCCCTCCTGCTCGGTGACCTTCTTCTCCAGCTCGGCAACACGGTCCCTCAGAGCCGAATTCTCGGCGCACAACAGCTCGTCTGAAAAAAAGAACTCGACAAATGGTTCAAGCAAAGTACATCAACTCTGAATGTGACTACTGAAGCAGTCGGGGACGCATCGGTACCAGAAAGCGCAAACGTACATTAAATTTTTCTCCCGTCACATAAATAAAAAGGCTCCAGCGTTCAGCAGCCACCCAATCAAACCAAACAATCATGCAATGCACCGGCACATTGCCGTAAACGTAACAATAAGATTTATAGATGCGAGCGATTGAAGATTCACTTTCTGGCTCGTAGGCGACGCCCAGCTGCGACTGCGCGAGCTCGAAGCGCATTCCACGGCCGGATTCGACCATGCGTTCGTCGCTGAACCAGCGATCATTAGCCGACATTTTCTTTCCAGAATTTCCTTCTTTTTTTTTTAATCGCGCACGATGGGAACACGTACGGCGATGAAGCGCAGAACGATACGAGAGCGCTGTCGCTTGCGGCTCTCCCACAATAGACTGAGATAGCCGGGCACACGACTACGTATGTATGCAACTGGGCGGCTAGGTGGAGAGAGCGCGCGATGATGCAGATGCAGTGCTCGCAAGCAGACGACGCACGCACGCACGCACGCACGCACAGACAGGTCGGCGCGCTTTTGATTCCAACAGTGCGTCTGCAAAATGCAGCAACACGTACGGGCTCGTGGTGTGTCGTTCGTTCGTTCGACGCATCAAATTCGCGGCGCCTGGCAAAAGCTATTGAAACCCTTTCTAACCGGCACATATCCCCCCCTCTTTAGTGAGTGGGTGAGGCATATCGATTTGCAGCGGCGGCAGCGCAAAAGTGCCGCGGGGCATCTACTTTTTTTTGGAATGCCGCGAATAGGATGGGTCGAAGTGGAAGAAACGCAGCCAGCGCGGCTGTCGACAAGAAGACCTGTGGGTGACACACACACGCGTCGACGCACGCACGCACGCACGCACGCACACCGCTAGTGACCTTTCGCGTCTTCTGGCGGCTGCGGCAGATGGCAATCTTGGCAATGGGTTTTCTCCTTGGTTTGGGAGGCGCGTGTGCGTATGTGCGTGGTGCGTACACGCGAACGGACAAAGCAAACGCGTCGACGACACAAATCAAAAATTGAAGGGAACAAAGACTTTGGGGAAGAAATGCACCACCGGAAGCGATAGCAAGTGTCAGGAAAGATGACACTCTTCTTCTCGTCGGCTGAGAGCAAAGCCAAAGCCAATTCATGACCCGGAAATTCAAAAGGGCCAAAATCAAGGCGAGGAGGGCGTAAACAACCCATGTTTGTTGTGGGGGGGAGTGCATCTGATTTGGGATCGGATTCAACAAATCAGCCCCGAACCTGCAATGCGAGGCGCACGCACGCACGCGGCGATTCGTTCGTCTTCAGCGTACGGGCGGCGGGTGGGGGAAGACGCGACAAAGACGACGCGAGTTGTCGCTCGTCGAGAAGAGCAAACAGCAGGCGAACATAAAGCGTAAAAGGGGGGCGCTGGCTAGCTAGCAGCCAAAAGAAACGCGGCTAGGCAAACACACACACACAGGCGCGCGCCACTCCACTTCAAAGCTATGGCCGACACACACACACACACTCACTCTCCTATGTAGTAATGTAGCGGGCGCGCGCCACGCCCAGCCTATAACAGAGCAAACTTTAGCAGAACGCAGGAATTAGGAAGGCATTCGAAAAAAGAACAGTTTTCTTAACTGCAAAACGGCAACTTTGACACAAAAAACAGACTTCTGAGAAACGTCAAAATATTGACCGAAACCGCTTGTAACAAGAGAAGCACCCACCCCTCTAATAGGGAAGCTGAAAAGCTAACTCTATGGAGGGTTTGAAGGTATAGCGCCTGGGGGGCACTATTAGACGAGGTATCCACCTAACCAACAGTTGCGTGACAATCAGTACAATAAACTAGAAAATACCAATACAATATAACCGAAACCAACATTCAGCCAGTCAACCAACCAAGCTACCCATCCGGTGGTATTCAAATAAACACAAGTTCCCATGACGCCACCTACCGTGTTCCGACCGCTGTCTGCCACTGGTCGAAGCGGCGGACGAGGGCGCTGTCGACGACGCTGCCGACACTGACGAGACGTCGACAGTTGTCGGCGTCGTCATCTCGACGCGTCTGTCCACTCAAAGTCGACAAATTCCTTTTTTTTTCGTCGCAACTGCCGCAACGCGCAACAAAAACTGTACAAATACGCCCACTGAAAAGCGAAACTCGGATGACAGTCTTTACTCTCGGAGAGCTTTCAACTTTGCCCCTAAGGTGGTGCTTATCTCGACACGGACACAGACATGAGAATCAACAGATCGGCTGTGAAGGTTCAAGCGTTCTTCTTGACCAGCGCGCAGTCGAGCATGCCGCGCACGACGCGCAGATTCACACCGATTAGGTCCTTCTTCTTTTGGTGCTTCACCATCACCTGCAAAGCGCATAGGTGTAGGTTGGGTCAAAAGCCAGGGGGGTGGCGGGGGGTTGCGAGAGGGGTGGCCATCCCGCTGGGATTGAAAATTTTGGAGGAGGGAGGGGTGGCCGAAGTGGGAGATTTCGCACCAAAATAGCGTGTAAATCGGTCCTTTTTGGTGGAAAATGTGTCAAAACAATGCCTAAATAGCACTTTTTGGGTTTTTGGGCCAGGCTACACTGAAACGAAAGCAAAAACACGCATCTTTAGCCAACGTTTTCGATATTGGCGATGGCCAGGGGGGGGGGGGGTCGCACCCCCAGAAAAGCGGGATGGCCGTGGCCAGGGGGCTGAACCCCCCCCCCCTGAGCCTACCTATGGCGAAGCGACAAGCACCTCGCCCGCACGCACGCACGAACACGCAGGCAGACAGACAGACCTGACTGTGCTCCTGTAGGTTGTGTCCCTCTCCGGGAATATAGGCGACGGCGACGTTGCCGTTCGTCAGCTTCACCTGCACGCAGCGCCTATTCCCCGAGTTCGGCTTCTTCGGGTGCAGAATCAACACTGGAAGTAAGCACAATTTACAATCAATGCCTGCTTTGCTTTGTAACTTACTTACTTCATCGCTGTACACACTAAGCGGATCCACAGAGGTCGCAAGGGGCATGATGACGGAGATTTGGTCGTGGGGGGGGGGGCATAGGTGCCCATGGAAATTGGGCCAGGGGAGGGGTAAATCGCCAAATTTTTTTAAGGCAGGGGGTGGGTAAACTGGGCCATACGGGATACTTCCCACAGGGTGGGTGGGTGGGTGAGTGTCATGCATGGTCCATCAATGCAATGCAGCAGCACACTGTATGAATGTACATGGTATGATGGTAAGAAGAAGAAGAAGAAAAATGGTAGCCTGTGTTCTGCGATGAAGACACAGTAGACAACCACAGAAACTGCACTGCAAGTGTTGGAGGCCGAACCACGAATCAATGTGGTGGAGATCTGCGTCTACGTCCTGGCTCAAGCAGAACATTTGTATACAGTCTGCAGGCCAAGAGCGTCAGTTTCTTTCTTGTGGGCTGTTGTCAGGTGAGCTTGCAACTTGGTGTGCATCTGCACACTATCACAGTCACAATCTGGTGAGAGAACAGCCACTTGTTCGAAGAATGGGCTGATGAAACTGTAGAGAAAAAAGGAGGAATCAGCTAATGTTGCTGGTTCAGCAAGTACTGCAGCAACAGGTTCAGCATTTGCATGCTACTCTTTTAGTGAGATGTAGGTTTCCACTGTGGCTGCAGTTGACTTTTCTCTGACTGATTTTATAGTAATGAGACTGAGTCCTCTGAACATTGGACGATCTTCTCCCTTGCAACTAATTAAAAGTTTGATGTACTCATCGTTAGTTAGCATTGACGTAGTTAGCTTAAACTTGGCTGACACAGTTGCTTGGGAGCTGGCAGCAAGTAATTTGGAGTAGCCTGGCTGTCCACTGATGCAGTTGCTTAGGAGCTGGCCCTGTGGCAGTGCCAGTGGCAGGCAACTTGGCACTTGCTGACACAGTCGCGTGGGCTGCGAAGCGACAGGAGGTACTCGCAGTGCCCTGACAGGCGGAGCGGCTCTATTGACGACAGTCTGCACGCAAATTAACTGCGCCGCAGGCGAAAATTTGGCCATTTCTATGTCTCACCAGGAACTCTTCCTTAAAATTAACGGTAATGGGCGGTTGTAATTGGCCAGGTTTGCTAAGAATTAAATACTACCTGGCCAACGGGTGAGTTGCACGCTCACCACAGCGCTGCAGGCAATTTTTTCGCATATTAGAGCGTCAACCTAAGGGAATCCTATGTCTTGGCCCAAAACGCTTCCCTAGTCAAAGAGTGACTTGCACACTCACCCACCACAGCGCCGCAGCCTGCTCGCGCTTGCCCTTCGCCTACCTGCCCACACTAGTGCTTCCTAGTGCCCTGCACACCCGTACCTAGAGAGAGGCTACAGGAGACAGATGCTACGCAACGTACGTGCACACATATTACGCGTCTTTGGGTGCCGGTTAAAACAAAAATCGATAAACGCTGTACGAATCGAAATCGATAAACGCGCAACCAAATCAATGCCGAAGTAATGTTTGCACAACAGTTGCGCGGCTGCATTGCACTAGATGCTTGGCTATAGAGATGGGGAGGGGTATCCCGAAAATCCCGACTTGGTTTCGGGATGAGGTAGCCCAGGGGGAGGGTAATCCCGAAAGTCTTTCGGGATAGGGTCTTACAGGGGAGGGGTATACCCCCCTATACCCCCCCCCCATGGGCAGGTATGGGGGGGGGGTGCGGGCTTTTGGAAATGAGCTTAGGCTTAGCCTACACAAAACTCGAGGGCGCCGATGGTCACGAGGTCACGACCCAATCCATTTTAAAATGCGGGAAGGTCACCTTTGAGAACGATGCCCCGCTGCATGGGCGCGCCGTAGCTGAGGGGCGAGCAGTGGCGCGACTGTCTCTTCCTCTTCGCCCGACCGCGCATATGCATCTGGTCGAACGTGTAACACCGGAAGGCTGGAAGGAATGGGGATCGGAATCCACCCAAAATGCCGTTCGAGCCAACGCTGCCGACTGTCGGCAGACTGTGCGAGGTGCCGGCCAGCGCCGTCGACGAGCTGCGCGCCAGCAACGATCGACACATCGACGCCAGAAACATTTTCGGCGGCGCTACTTCGCAGAAGCAATTCTTAATCGATGCATGCGATGCATACGATGCATGCGGAGCCAATCTCTAAACGAGGGGAGCAGGGAGATGCTTTGCTAGCGGGTTAAGCTACTACTTTCCACTAACAACCCTTGGCCAATGGCCGTGCTTTTGTCGCCTCTCAGTCGACCTAAATGTGGTATAACAAATTGTTGGACAGACATGGGCTTACGCTTCGCCTTAGGCTAGGTCGGCACCACACTCGCACAAACAGACAGACGCTCATGCAGACGCATGCTAGGCCATAGGCTGGCTCTCGCGGCACCACTGGAGCAGCCGCACAGTGGCGGCGGTTGTTGTTGTTGTTGTTGTTGTTGAAACGGCTAAAGGGCGACTGCAGCTGCTTCCTTGTCCTCGGCTCAGTCTCGGCCTGGCAGGATGGCTTTGGGGGGGGGGGGGGAGCATCGGCGCCGTTTTTCCTCCGGTGGACCTTCATCGACCGCGGTCGGTCAAGGGCGAGCTGGTGAGGAGTCGGTCGCCGCTGCCTCGGCCCCCGACACGCCAGAGTGCCGTGACCCGGATTGCTGGCCATTTTGTCACGCGGGTCAACGCTTTAACGACGACGCCCGAGGGCGCTGCGGGACCGTTGCCAGCCTCGGACCACAAGTTTTGCAGGGATGGGCCTGACCCGACCCCCAACCCTCCTCGTTTCTCATCCAGGGCTTGGGCCCGTGCAATGGCCGAGTTCACAGCACAGTGGCGGACGGCGGTCGCGGTGCAGCAGAGATGGTGACGGAGTACTGGGTTCCAGCTCGGTCTGCAAGCCATTCCCGCGAGGCATCGACGAGTTGTCGGTGCCATGCTACTTGGTAACTGGTATGATAGAGGTAACTTGGAGTGAACGAACCCGGCCGCCCAAAATTGTGTCAAATCGTTGATGACATTCCGGTGCGTGCGTGCGTGCGTGCGTGCGTGCGTGCGTGCGTGCGTGCGTGCGTGCGTGCGTGCGTGCGTGCGTGCGTGCGTGCGTGCGTGCGTGCGCAGTGCCGATTCAACCTGCACTCTGGACACAGCGCTCCATTGCGATCGACTCTACGTGGCGGAAATGTTTCAGTTTGAGTCTGCTCCCTCCATGAAGGAATAGCTTCCGACACCGTTGCTTGCTGCAGCTTCGTCTGTCTGTGGAGCAGTTGTTCTTTTCATGACCTGTCTTCTGGCGCGCTGGCAGGGAGTGGCGCCCGCACCGGTCCGCGATCAATTTTCCAACTCTAAACTGTCGTCGGGCGGTCGTCCGTGTCGTCGTCGTCGTCGGCAGCGGCTTTTTTTACGAGGCCATAAGTCAATCGGTTCGCCCCGTAATTGCGTCGTCATAAAAGCGCCGAATTACGCCCGCACCGACTACTGTATCTATACGGCGTCGGCGGGCGGCGGACATTCGAAAGGTCGCGCTCGCGCGCGGGCGCGCGGCGGACGGACGGAATAATCGGATTTGACATTCGTCGTAAAGCGAACTGATTTTCGATTTTTTACAATGCCGCCTCGAATGGGCGGCGGCAAAAAACGACCGGCGACGACAACGCGGCACCCTGGGGAATTCGCGGCCCCCGTCCGCCTGCTTTACGGTGCGATTCCCGCCGACGCTGAAGCGTCGCATCGAATTTTACCGGGGCCAATCACAGCAGACGCAGCGGAGCCGCCGCAACTTGGTCAACCGACTCACAGTCGGTGCGTGCGTGCGTGCATTATCGTTATCGCCCTATAATTTGTGTGTAGACATGTCGAAGAATAGCAGTGTAACCAAGGAGTGCTTGGGCTCGAAGTGTTGTAGTTCGGTCGCGTACGGTATTGTCCAGTGTAGCAAAGCCGCCAGCGCCAACGACACTAAAGGCCTATTGCCGACGACGCGAGCGAGGGTTACAAGGACTCTTTTGACACGCCGCCGCGGCCACTCGGCCAAGTGTCGACCATAAACTCTTGGGAGGTCCTTGTGAAATTACCTTTTACGAGCGCAAAAAAAAACGCTCGGGCATTCATTGGTCGATCTTCGAAGGCAGGCCACGCCTCTTTCGGATCCGAAAGCTCCCCCATCCCCTTCACGCGTGCTGGCTGCCGCAGCCTCGTAAACTAGTCGCGGCGTAGGTACTTGTGTTTGTATCTGCGCCCGTGCGTGCGTGCGTGCGTGCGTGCGTGCGTGCGTGCGTGCGTGCGTGCGTGCGTGCGCGACGCGCACGCGGTCGCGAACGGCCCGCTGCTGCAGATGTCACTCTTTCTCTCTCTCTGCCGCCACCGTCCGCGTGTTGCCAATCGTTCGCCGCCCCGATTGTTACACCGTCTGGCGAAGGGCGGCGGCGAAAAAAACCGCGCCTCGTCCAGAACCCGGTTCCCCGTCTGCCGTTGTCGAGCAAGCGCCGGCGCGGCGAAAGTAACAATCTGTCTAGTGCGACCGCGCCGCCCGCTGTCGCCGTCGTTGTCGCGAGGGAGAGGGAGAGAAACCAAACGAGCTGTTGCAGAGACGAGCGCGCACGCAAAGAACAACGCCGGCGAGAACGAGAGAAGAAGTCATGCCCAAGGACCAGTACATGTGCCAGCTCTGCGCCAACCACGGCGTCTTCGACCAGCCCAAGAAGGGCCACAAGACCAAGTGCCCGCACAAAGACTGCGGGTGAGTGACGGAGGGGAGCGATGGAAATTTGAAACTTTGAACGCGCGCCTACAAGTCTAGGTCAGTACTGCCCCGCCAAGCTTTACCAAAATTAAACTATGATGCCGCTTGCACTTCTTTCACAACGCAGTGTAAGCGTAACCTGTGTGTCGCTGAATTTTGCGAACAAGTGCGGATCATGTCAGAGGGGTCAGTATGGAAAGAAATTCACTTGACATAAAAGATGGCATTCTCGCAAGAAACAATTGTTGCGCTTTTACGCTGCAGCTCTGTTTTGCTGCAAACATGGTAAAATTGGGTTCAACTTGGATCCATAAACCATAAATGCATTCAATAAACAGAACAATAAACATTGGACATGATTCCCAAAAAAAAATAAGTTATTGCTGCGCGATTTGAGAAACTCCAATTTCCAAGTCTTCTGTAGCAGCACTCTCCCTCCAATCATCAGTTCCAGAGACTTTTGTTTTGAGCACCTGCTTGCCGCTATGCGTGGACATGGGATCACGGCCCGTCCGAAAGCATTTTGTATCACGCCTGGGTGACCGTTTTGTTGCTGTTTGTTTTGTTTAGCCGTAAAACGTTCGTAAATGCGGACGAGACGCACGGTCTGAACGCAACGGTCGCGCCTTGTACAATACTCGTAAAGATAACGACCACAAAAGAACGACTCCAAGAAAAGCAAAGAGACTGCGTCTTAGACGCATAAAATACAGAGCGTATTGCATAAACATCAACAAGGAACCAAAAATAATGAAAAACACAAAAGCGCTGAAATTGTGCATTGATACCACAAAACAAAAACCTGCATCGCCAACCCAAGTCGCTAGTCCTGTACAGGAACGGCGTAGGGAACCTCAGTACAGTAATGGTACGTACAGCCAATTGCCTGTATGGTAGGAAGGAGGCAAAAAGCACAAAATACTGTTTTGCATAAGCTGCGGAATAAATCACCATTGATTGAGAAAGGTACATATGTAGCACAATGTTCTTCACGTTGAGCTGGCAGTGCACTAGGTGCTGACGACAACGACTTTCACTTGGACAATTTTTATATACTCCACTCTCTTCAGAGGGGCCAAGCGGGACTGCGTACAGACTGACGGCATTGTTCAGTCAGTGTCGCGGTTGTCATCTGTTTTGCTGTTCTGCATCTAACAGGCAATTTCGAACAAAAATACTCACGTGAGACTGTGTGGCGCGGTATTTTCAATCAAACAACATCATCGGCGCCAACTAAGGCTTGAAACTCTTCGTCTTTCAGTCCTGAAGTGTCCGAAAAACTCGTAGACTATTTCGAGTGTTTTTAAGCTGATTAGGCAGTAGAATTGAGCTTGTAGCAGTAGAGATCCGTAGAGAAACGAGCAAAACATTCAAAACGCGCGTTGATCATTGCATGCAATTACCGTGTAACTTCGTGCCCTACTATGCACGTACATATTGCACGCCGTTCTCGAGTTTCCTTCTAACACTTTCGTCTCATTCAGCTGCTCGCTATGCCGTCTGAATACGCATCGCAGAACGTTGGACCAGATGGAACGGCAGCTGCGGAAGGATTCTGTCGAGCTGCCGACAAGCGGCACCGCAGCGCCTCTCCACGTCTTGCCGACGTCTCCTACCGCCACCGGTGCCCCGGCGCCACCACCCCCACCGCCGCCGCCGGCGGCCGACACACCGACGCTGCTGCTCCCTCCACAACCACACCTGCAGGAGCACAGCCTGCTTCTCACCACGATCGCGGCCAGACTGGCGGCCGCGGCCGGTCTACACCAGCAGCAGCAGCAGCAGCTCCTCCACCTTCGTCAACAGCAGCAACACAACCCGACGACCATCACTCGACAAGACGGAGGAGACCCCACTTCGCCTAGTGAGTGGAATTCGAACAGTGCGTGCGTGCGTGCGTTGCCGCCGCTACAGTACCTCCTGTTCCCGTACTGTAATGTACCGCGCGCACGCATGCCTGGCCGATCGTTTGCGGAGCCGGCTGCATGCCGCCTCGGCGCGCCGCCGTTTTTCAAGCGGTCTCCGCCGACAGCAGCAGCCGATGCGAGTCGGCTAGTTCTCGGCCGGCGGCTAGTTCAAAGCCGTCGACCGGCCGGCGCCGACAACAAATCTTTGGTGTGCGCCCGCCGGCCACGATGGGCAGTGGGAGCGCGCGAGGGGTCTACGCCCACGGCCGGCGAGTGCTCGGCGCCGAAATGTCGGCGTGCTCGCTTTGAAGCCCCTCTGGCAGCGGAGCCGAGGTGGCCTCCCGTTTACGTCTGTCGTTCGTCAGAAGAAGAAGACAGGGAAAGAAGGAGAGGGAGAGAGAGAGAGACGGAGAGAAAGAGCGGCCGGCGGCGGCGGCGGCCGTTTGTTACATGGCGCAGCCGGCCCGCCGGCCGAACCGCGACAAATTGGCCGTCGACTAACAAACGAGCGAACATTAAGGGCCGTTTTTTACGCCGCCCAACTGGCGCGATTGAACGAAGCCGAAACACAAAGAGGGACGGCCGAGGCGCACTCGTTGACGGAGATGAAAGAGGGACGGTGACGAAAGACGAACGGGCAGGGCGGGTGGGGTGTACGAATTCGCAAATCAGCCTCGAATCTGGCGCCGCGTACGGCGCCGCGTCGAGCGAGTGGCGTGCGTGCGTGCGTATGGCCCGAAGCTGCTGACAGGGTGACAATTCACTGCAACTTTCAGCCCGTTCTTCCGCCTTCTCAGCGCCTCTGGCGTCGCTGTCGCCTGCGACGACTTCACCAACGTCCCCGTCGTCGGTTCTGAACCCACTGAACCCGGCGTTTCTACGGTCCACGTCCGCGCCCGTATTCCCGCCGCCGACATCCGGTGCCCAGCTCAGATTCCAACCTTACGCGTTGCCTGCGAGCGTGGCACCCAGACTGGAGCAACCTACCAAAAGCTGCGCGTCCGGCCAAGAAACGACAAAGTCGCCACCAGTACCGGAAGAACAGGGCAAAGTTGCGAATGCACGGTCGATCTTTCGTAGCATAGACTGTCTCATAGCGTCCGACACGCAATAGCTGGCGATGTGGTCCGTCCAGTGATAAGATTGTGATCGGCGATTGTGATCACGTCCTGAACCTATCAATCGATAATTACAACTAGGTTCACGCATACATATGGGCGCAATGTACAGAGTGCGACAGTACAACAAAAAACGCCTGTTACTGAATATCGTGTGCTGCACGACGTGTACGGTTTCTGTTTCGCTGCTTTCAGCAGTGATCCACTTGCATTACTTCAAGCAAGATTTCGGCGCGGACCAATTTAGTATTTAACTAAGTTTCAGGAAATAATTTAGCAAAAGCGCGCTTAGCAAGCTCATTGCCTGCTCCAAGTCGACAAGCACACAGGTCGGCGACACGCACACTGACAACACCAATCCAGCGGCCTTTGAGACAACGGAACAATGGCCGGATGCAGACTGCTCTGCTACTAGGTAGGTGTAGGTAGACTGGGTTGCACTTCCGCGATTCTCAGCCGACGCGTCGGAACACTACTTGACCACCGATTACTCGGTAAGGACGAGCAATTGGCGAGTGAGTGATTGATTCACTCGCGCGTACATACCCCAAAGACGCACGACACGGTGTGTTGACGCGAGGGGCCTAGAGAGCATCGCTTGGGGGGCTAGGGAGTGTCAATCAGTGGTGGCTGGGCTCCATGAACGCTTCCCGATAGGAGACGCCGCTCTCGGCTGCGGCCAGCTCGATCTCCAGCTTGCGTCGCTTCAGCTCCAGCACCGACACCTCCAGCTGCAGCTTCCTCTGCCGCAGACGCGTCAGCTCGTCCACGCCGGCGTTCCAGCGATGCGGGGTTGACGACTCGTAGCCGAGTGGGATCAATTCCTCGCCCCCCGTGAAGTCGTCGTCGCCGTCTTCGTCGGGGTAGAAGTCCTCCTGCCCGCCGGAGGCTCGCTCGTCGCCGCGCCGTCCGCGGAACACGGTGAACTTGCCGCGCTTCACCTGCTGCTGGTAGGGGTCGTCCTCTGAATCAACGGCTGACCACCACACGTCGTTGGCAGCACTGGAATTGTAGTGGAGGCTACCTGAGACTTGCTGAGCTGTCATGAGATCGTTGCCGATCGCACTAATGGCGGCGGACACGGAGCGCTGCTTGCGATTCTTGCGCCAGTCCCAACGAACGCCCTTCTCCTGCAAAGACCCAACCAGACAATAGACATGTGTAGGTGCCCCCCCCCCACCCCCGACCAGGCACGTGACAGGGCACTCTCCCAAAGGTCGGCGGCACAGAATTTGCTAAAGCTCTTTCAACCTGTAAAATGATACAAAAAAGTGTTCAGCATGCTTTTCAGTGTTTGTGGCCGTAAAGCTGCAACAAATAATGCAAAAAAATATTTTACGTGAGGTGAAATCAGGGTGTACGCGGCAGCGTACAACCCTAATATGTGACGACTTCTGCAATGCGGTTTTTTGAATTTTCAGTCGCTCATAACTCTTGATTGCCTGAACGGATTGTGGCGAATGATAGCTCAAAAGAACCGCCTTCTAGACCGGAATCGAATAAGCCGTCCCGCGTTTCGGTACTCGAGCGCATTAACACGAAACTTCCGAAAATGTTCCGAAAAAGTGGTGTTTTTTTTTTCCTGTTCTGCACACACTTTTTGGGGCGCCGCTCTGGAACGCCTCAGTCGATTGGGACAAAACTTGGCGTGAGCACGCGGTATATGATGGCAACTTTGTGACCGCAAGAAAAATTTATCTAGGTGCTACGGATCTAGAGTTAAGGCCGATTTAGTAATTTTTTGGAACATAGTCGTTTTTTTTTGGCCAAAATGCGACAAGAGTAAAAGTCGAAAAAAAGCCGAGTAAACCCCCAAATGTTATTTGATTTCCGTAAACAGCTTTACAAAGAAAGTCTAAGACGCTTGCATGACATTTGAAATTCTCACCACATAATGAGATATAGGCAACCAAAATTTCGCAAATTTCGACCAAAAAAACTTTGTCAGCTATAGGCGCTTCAACCGTTTGTGGCAGAGCTGTGCTGCAATGACGAAAGTTAATCGTCCGGACCTGGAATAGGTTACTTTCGACAAATGGCAGCGCTCCGATGCCCATGTCTGGTCGGCCCCCTTTGAAAGGCCTTTTTTTGAGTGTTTTGTCCCAAAAGTTTGTCAGCTATAGGCGCTTCAACCGTTTAGCAGGTGCATTTTGTTATTTGTTTATTCATTATTATTTTTTAATTGTTGCGACTTTTCAGCGACTTCATCGTTGCGTCAGAACGGCCAGTCGACCTCGACGCCCGTTCACGAAGGTATTTGCAATCCAAATGATAGTACACCGAGCATAGTCGTTAAATTGAAATAGTCGAAAGAATTCAACAAGTGATTGAGAAGGCGTTAGACGTCAATTTTCAGCGTCGGGCCGTCCAAGTCGCGAGTGCTCCGTCGCAAGGAGTCGGTCGGGGGTCGTCCGAAGGGCGCAGCGTCTCGCCCAGAAAGTGAGGACTCTTCTGTTTTGCCAGTTTTTTTAAATTAAATTCGCTTAGATTCCTGCCGGCCGCCCGTAGCGGCCGTCTCTCTTCGGCGTCCTCGTCGTCCGCTGCCGCGGCCGTCGCCCGTCGCCGGCCCTTGCCCCCACCGGCCGCGGCGGCGCCGGCGATTCGCAAGTGGCTGTCGAGTCACGAAGTCGCAACCGCGGCCGCAGCCGCGGCCGGCCCGCCCACGGAAGACGAGCCGCCCAGCCCGTCCCCGGCCGCGGGCAACGGCCCGCTCAAGGGCGCCGACTCCTTTCTGTCGCTGCCGCGAGCCTCCAGGTCACGCGACTGAACAGTCTGCATACCGTAATGGCTACAATTAGCGCCCAGCGGGTAATAATCGGGTTTGCGGTATACGTGCACTTACACAAACACTGAAATATTTGACGCCTAGACCATGGATGTGGCTCATTTAGGAAGAGGCTAATTATAGGGATTGCGGTGACTGCTTTTGTTTTACAAAATGAAAACCCCTAATGTTCTAGACGGTTCACGTCGTCGACGAGCCTCGCGAGCGGCGTCTCATCACGTTCCGTCGTCCACATTGGGTGCGCATCGTTGTTCTTGTCGGACTTGGTATCAAAATGCAACACCTATTGTCCAGTATTTTATGGACATCTTGAAACATGTTGCAGTGTTCACAAGGAGCCGGAGTTCCACAGGGAGCAGTCGCTGATCAGGATGTACATGCGCGGCAAGAAGCTCGACCTCAGGGGCCCCCGCGAGCTGGCCGCCACCCTCGACTTCGCGACTCCCCAAGAGGCGCCGGACGTCAGTTGACAGTTGAACTCGATTCAGTTCCGGGTTCACTGAACTATGGGGGGGGCAAGATCGTGGGGTAGCTATTTTGTGTGGTGTATCAGAGGCGTAAAGCGACTAGACAGGATTTCTTCTCGCGAGGGGGTAGGACAAATCTGTTCTGGCCAAAAAAACGCATTGTTTCTGCTTCTGACCAAATTCAGCACCCTTCCCGAGATCATTGGGAGGGCTGGGCAAGGGGAGCAAGTGCCTTTTCCCTCCCCCTCCCCCGCCCATACAGTGGGGCATGCGAACATCAATCGGCCTAGTTAGTAGGGGTCTCGCGTTGCACGTCCTACTTTTTGGAGAGCCCGTCATGGTGTGTTTCTGCAGACGTCGCTGACTCTGGAGTGGGTGTACGGCTGCCGTGGCCGGGACACCAAGTCGGCGCTGGCTGGTCTGCCGACCGGGGAGTTGGCCTACTTCGCGGCCTCCGTCGCCGTCCTGCACGACCCCAGGGCGGCGACGCAGCGCCACTACGCGCAGCACACGGACGACATCAAGTGGTTAGTACTGCCTAGTTTAACTGGGTCCCCACTTGAACAATTTTGCCCCCCCCCCCCAGATTGGGAAGTGCTGCGTACGCCACTGTACATGGGCGGCGAGAGAAACAGCCCCGTAAAAGCCCCTCTAGCTTACAGCTTGGAACGAATAGCTGCGACAATACGAATCTAAAGGGAAGTCCGAGTTATGTTCGCCTCGCTGAATGAGTAGGTAGGCACGTTGTTATGAGTGAGTAATATACCAATGCGGAAACATTTGTTTCAGCATGGCACTGCACCCCAATGGGCTGATTGTCGCCACTGGGCAGGCGTCGAAGCGAGGCACGTCTTCTAGGCCAAAGGTTAGTTTTAATTTATTAATACAAAAAAATCACCCTATTACATTGTATTTAGTGCCGCGTGTGCATGTCGAAGTTGTGCGGCCGTTCCTTGTTTGTTTGTTTTCTTTTTCTATTCGTTTGTGGTGCGGACGTTTGTGGACGTGCGCCTTTTGTGTTCTGCAACTGCAATCCACAGAGCAGTACCAACACTCGTTGTTGTTGTGTTGTGCGACTCGTGTTTGTGTTGTGTTCATCGTGGCTGCATGGCAGAGTATTTCCAGACGCCGCCGCACGACGCGATAGCAGGCTCGCCGCCGCCCGCCTCGCCCAAAGAATGGGTCGAGGACCTTCTCAGCAAATGCGAGGAAGACAGGGTAAACGGAAAAAAAATGCAGAGGTCACCGGGGAGGCTCGAACCGGCGCGGTTGGCGAGTCTATGCGATAGACCGTAAATCCTTCAATAGCGCCCGGACACTAGTTTCAACCTCCACTAACCCAGGGGCACTTATTGGAGGATTTACGGTAACAATGTCATGCTTGAATTGCGATGTAGCGGCTTTGGCAGGCTTCGGTGGCAAATATTCTTTTTGTAATACTGAAATTACCTAATAAAAACAAAACTTGTTTGCGTGCTGTATATTGTGGATATTTAGCGAGAGTTCACACTGCGCTTCTACTAAGTAGGTTTTGCTGAGTCTCAAGTCTTTTGTTCTGTACCACTTTTGTGACAATTGACACAGTCTATGCCTTAAACTAAGAATTCCGTTTCTTCACAGTTACTTTTAACTTTTTTTTTATAGTTGGGACCTTTTAGTTGGGACGATTAGTGCTGATTAGCCGAGGCGGTTTATATGCACCTGTCGGAACATTTTTCTTCTTTGTAGCGTTCCATCGATTTTTGTGTGGTGGCAGTGCTCAGCTAAGCCTTCAGCTAAGCTAAGCGAAGCTTTCACCGCGGGCCGGTTCAGATGGCGCACGTGCGGGTGTGGGACGCGGTGACGCTGACGACGCAGAAGGTGGTGGGCGTGGGCGAGCTGGACAAGGCCGTGGGCTGCGTCGCCTTCTCGCGCGCCGACAACGGCCGCACGCTGGCCACCGTCGACGAGGGATACCAGCACCAGCTCGTCCTCTGGAACTGGCAGGAGAAGAGGAAACTGGCCGCGGTCAAGGTGAAAGCCGACGCGCGCGCGCGCACGCACGCACGCACGCAAGGGGTGACGTCGCATAGACGGCCAATGAGACGGTGTTCTCTGTCGAGTTCCACCCCATCCACTCGACGGTCTTGCTCACCGGCTGCAAGTCCCACTTCGCGCTCTGGGCCCTCGAGGCGGGTCAGTCCGACGCCCTAGGGCAGCTGCACAAGACGACGGTGGTCGTGGAGGGGCGCGACAAGCCCAAGGCGCTCACCGCCTGCTGCTTCACCGGCGCCGCCGG
Organism: Paralinhomoeus sp. GSCO2_6; assembly: GCA_030248085.1. Lineage (NCBI taxonomy): Eukaryota > Metazoa > Nematoda > Chromadorea > Monhysterida > Linhomoeidae > Paralinhomoeus > Paralinhomoeus sp. GSCO2_6. The sequence goes on along the minus strand of JASAMY010000092.1, from coordinate 10,363 downwards.
ACAGTTCTTGGCCGGCGGCGACAGCAACGGCACGCTCTCCCTCTGGAGTGTTGGCTGCGCAAAAGTCGAGGTGGGCGCTCGCGCAGTGGGAACCCTGGACCCCCGAAGTTAGTGTCGTTTTCAGAGACGCGCCGGCGCGCAGACGTTGCTGTCGGTGACGGCGACGCCAGCGCGCGCGTGCCGGCGCGCGCACGCGTCGGGCGCCGTGGGCGCGCTGCACGCGACGCGCGAGGGCGACGCGCTCGTCAGCGCCGGCGCCGGCCAGCTGCTCGAGTGGACCACCGACCTCAGGGCCACCGGCAGACAAGTCGAGGTGCCTGCCTTCCTTGCGTGTTTGGTGACGCCAAAGCAGCGCTGCTTAGACCCGATTTGAACTGGGATTCCGGAGCCACCCTCCCCCCCCCCCTCCCTGATTCCAGGCACCCCCGTCGACACCCTACAGTTATGCTCCTGTATCCTCCTCTCCCTCGTACACCGACCCCCCAATTCCAGTTGCCCGCCAGCGCTGGCGGTGTGCGTTCGATGGCGCAGGCGATGGTTGGGGCACCGCTGCTGCTGGCGACCGCCAACAACTGCGTGATGCAGGGCTCCTTCGACGTGCCCTTTGCCACGGTCGTCATGGTCAGTCTTCGGTCTTCTCTCAATCCATGCTACCTACTGCACAGACATGAATGCGAAAAGCCGTTGTTTGTCGCCTTAGGGGCACCGAGACGAGCTGTGGGGCCTGACGACGCACGCGCGTCAGCAGCAGTTTGCGAGCTGCGCCTACGACCGCCAGCTGCGCGTCTGGGACGCCCTCTCCAAGTCGCTCGTCTGGAGCAAGGCGCTCGCCGTACATTTTTTTTTTGCGCTGCACACATTGCTGATGACTTGTTTGTTTGTTTGTTTGTTTGCCGCTTCTATGATCGCGGGGGCCTCTCTCTCTCTCTGGTCATAATCGACCGCTGCTAGTGAGAGATGAGACCCAGTCAGCCCGATCCTGGGGGGCTGGCTCCCCTAACGGTCCGGAATTGTCACTGCCGCCGGGTTGGCTCCGCTGGCCGGCAGCTCAAGGGACGCCCAGGACATGCAGCTCCCAGAGGAGACCAACCTGCTGTCCAGACGGCTCCGACCATGTCCCAGCACACAAATGACGTCATTCGGTCTGAGGCGTGCATAGTGGCCACGAGAGCCGCCACAGACACAGAAGAAGAACGCCACATATGTTTACGGCAATGATGACCAGAAAAAAATCCACTGAAAGGGATAGTTCTCAATAGTGGGTCCCTCGAGAATTGAACCCAGAACCTTGCGATCATGAGTCCCAGTCTCTACCACTAGGCCACCTTGCCTACGATGACTTCTGCGACGGCGACGCCCACCATTTTTTTTTCTTGCTTAGGAGCCCCTGCACTGCTGCGCCTACCACCCGTCCGGCGCGCTGATCGCCGTCGGCACTTCCGTCGGCAAGTGGCTCGTCGTCGACACGCTCACCAGGGAGCTGGTCACCCAGCAGAAGGACGGCGATGAAATCATCAGCGTCATCAGGTGCGCGTGCGTGCGTGCGTGTTGCCTCCCAGAACCATTGCACCCACGTAGGTACTCGCCGGACGGTCGGCGGCTGGCCGTCGCCTGCATCGACGGCCACATTTACTGGTACACCGTCGCCGACGGCCGCACCTACACTCGACTCGCCTCCGCCAAGGCTAGGGCCCTTCTCTACATTTCGAATGTCGAATCCTGGGGAATCGGGTTTAAAATTTCACAAAATTCAGTGTCCCACCACCTCCTCGTACGCGCTGGCGCTCGATTGGTCGGCCGACAGCAGCGTGGTGCGCGTCAACACCTCCGCCAACGAGTTGCTGCTCTTTACGGCCTCGGACGGCCGTCAGTCGACCGATCAGAACGCGGCCTTTGCCGGGGCTGGGGCCGGGGACGGCCATTGCCCGCTCACCTTTGAGACGGCCGGCGCCGGGCCAGCGGCCGCCGAGGGCCGCGAACTGAATGCCGCGGCCCTCGCCGACGCGAACTTGTTAGCCGTCGCGGCCGACGACGGCGCAGTCCGACTCTATCGGTACCCCTGCCCGCAGCACAACGTGAGTGCACGGCCAGCACGCACGCACGTACACGCACGCAACGGACTCGCTGCCATCGCGCATGGCAGTCGGCGTCGGTGTCGGCGATGGGGCACAGTCGTCACGTGACCGCGGTCAAGTTCCTGCCCAACAACCGGCGACTGATCAGCGCCGGCGGCAAGGATTCGGCCCTGTTCCAGTGGGTGGTCGCCGACTCCAAACGATGACATCATTTTTCATCCCTCTGTGAGCCGTACAAGACAAACTTTTCGACAAAAACAACGCATACTGTACTGTGTCATGATGAAAGTAATGTGGTATGCGGCCATGATACATCGGTGACAAGGCCTTGTTCGCGACCGTGTTCAGTTTTACGACGCTGTATTTAGCCACTCTCTAATTAGCGCACTTTTTATAGCGAAAGCAACTAAACGCGACTATTCGGCGCTAATTGGAGGCATTTCGGTGCGTTTAGTACAACCCCGTGCACGTCTAAAACGGTGCGCTTTACGGCTACAGTCAGCTCGCGCGTGTGCTCTTGTGGCTTCGGCGCGTCTGCTCTACTAATGAATTCCTTGTTTTCATGTCTTACTTTGCGCGGTGCAAAGAAAATGTATACCAACCGCATCCGCACACGTTGATTGTGCACAACAAGCACCCGCAAATAATAGTGTAAGGTACAGGTTAAGGTACACAATTACAGATTTGCAACATTACAACCAAAAGAAAATCACGAAGATCCACCACTGAATGTGCGATCCACCACTGAAGACCACACACGCTCAGCACTTCCTGTCGCAGACACCCAGGGTGACGAGTTTGGCCTTGCGCCTAATTAGTTCCAGACTAATGGGCTGGCGGACGCAGCGCGCGGCGTTCTTCAGCTCGAAGGGGTCCTCGACCACGACGATGGACTCCTTCTGCTGACGCTCGCGCTTGAAGTCCGTCCCCGCGTCCGCCTTCGCCAGGGCCTTCGCCTCGCGGACGCTGAGGAAGTGCGTCTCGAAGGGAAAGGTGGTCAGCCAGGAGAAGAAGCCCAAGAGAAGCTCGGCCACGCTGCGAGGCCGCCGCGACTCCAGAACGAAAGACGCGCCCTCGGCAGAGAGCTTCGAGAGCAACTCCTGCGGATCGAAGACGGCGCCCACGTCGGCTGCGGACGAACCGGCCAACTCGGCGACAATCCAAGCAGTGTTTTGGAACAGCTCAGTCTAGAGACTTGCAAGAAGTCGACTTCATTCGACAATCAGAAGCATATCTGTATGCGGGTCAGGCCAGGTGGGGGAGGGGGCACAGGTGGTTGGGTCTGAGGTCAGAGGGTCTAGGTATCGAAATGGGGGGCCTCCAGAATCACCCAGGTAAAATTTCTGGGGGTCGTTGATTTCCAAGTGGAGGGATGGCGTCCCAGTTCCAGTCAGAGGGACGCCGGGTCCGTACCTGGCAGTAGTGTAGGGCGATCAGGGTCCAGCTGTAGGGATTGGGGAAGCCGCGCTGGGCGTCGTCGAGACCGTGGCGTGCAGCCCAGCGCTTGACGCAGAAGGCGACCGCCTTGAAGCGGCGGTCCAGCTGGCACAGCGTCGCCAGCAGTCGGCCAGCCCGCACCGCCGAGCACTCGTTGCAGCTGAGACGCGCGCGTGTGTATGCCGGAGGATGCACATGCACGCAGCGCAGACGCATGTGCGTCATTCATACGTGCAGGTAACTAGGGGGGGGGCGTCACCGTCAGCCCCCCCCCCCAGAATTTTCTAAAGTGTTTTCACCCTGTCATGTTGACCAACCAATTTTAAGGCTATTTTAGTGCAAATTTCTGTGTTCCGGAAATCTACCTCTCCACTTTTGGGCATACCTGGTAACCGGGTCAGAGCGAGGGGGGGGATTTTTTTTTGGGGGGGTATCTGGAGCAAAAAGTGGGGGGAGCTGTTGTATGGTCATACTCATATAGCACTGAAATACACCAACACTTGCTTTTATCGTTTTAGACGGGTGAAATCCGTGCGGAAAATTCTGTGGGGGAGGGTTGGGGGGGGCTTGAAAAAATAGTGGGGCCTCCACCCCCCCCCCAGTTACAGGTATGCTTTTGGGTCCGGTGATCCCCGATTGATCCGGTTACAGGCGTGATGCGCGTACACCGACATTCATGGGACACACACGTATCCACGTTCAGAACAGCTTGGCCATAGGTGGGCACGGTCCCAAGAACAGCCCGTGCAGCACTGATTGTGCTGCGAAATCCCCCCTACCCACCCTGTTCCACAATTTCGCCTTTTTCCACTAACACCTTTAAGCCTGATTTATAACCGTGGGACATGGACACGGACACGGACACGGCAAGGGACACGGACACGGACACGGACACGCAAATGTCCGGCCCCGATTTATAACCATGGATCTTTTCGCAACGGATGCGGTTCAAAATCGAACTATACAGTAAGAAAAACGCAACTATAAACGTTACGATAGTACGGTGCCAACACGATTTTAAAAGTTGTCAAATTTGTTTAAAATGGCGGAAAACGTCAACGTTAAAGACGATGACGATGTTAAATCGCTAATTATTAGAGAAGTGGAAAAGAATCCTTGCTTGTGGGAATTGCAGCACCGACTGTACAAAAACCAGCAGGCAAAGAACGTAGCGTGGCCAACTTTTTCGCTGTTATCGACACCATTTTAAACAGCTTCTAACGACGAAACGGAGTAAAAACTGTTTACCTATATCCGTCCTTAGCGCTGCGCGGAATTTGCGCCAGGCGCGCCATTTCAAATGGAGGAAGGGATACGGGTGTCCGGGGGACAAAAGATAAAAGTTGGCCAACTCGTGTCCGCGGACTGTCCGGGGGACAGGTCCATGGTTATAAATCGGGGTGTCCGTGTCCCTTGCCGTGTCCGTGTCCGTGTCCGTGTCCCACGGTTATAAATCGGGCTTTACATAATGCAGTCAGGGTTGCACAATTTAAAAAAAAAAAGTTGGATTTTTTTTTTTAAATTAAAAAAAAAAAATTTCTCTGTTTTTGGGTAAAATTTAGCTTTTGAGTGGCAAAAAGGCGTTTAAATGGTGTTTAGATGGTACAATTAGGTGTTATTCATGCATAAACTTGCTTATTAGCACCAAAACTAAGCTCTTTTTGGGGTTCCCAACTGGTTCCCAACATAGTGCGATACCGTACACGACCATTTAGAGGCAGCGGCTTTGTCACCATTTGACTAGAACGATGCTAAATATGCTTCTAAAGGCTTTAGGGAAGCACTAGTACTTGTGTTTGACACTCTAATAGGCTAAAAGTATCTTATAGTACAGGTATTTGGCACCAATGATGGCTCCTAAGTCAATTTAAAAAAAAAAATTTTTTTAAAAAAAAAAGTTTTTTTTTTTTTTAAAAAAATTTTTTTTTTAATTTAAAAAAAAAACTTGAAATTTTTTTTTTTTATGCAACCCTGAATGCAGTGCATATTTTTTGGACACTACACTTTTGGGCCGCAACGTAGCCCACAAGTTGCCACGAGCTGCTGCCTGTGTCAAGTGTCAACAGTGGGCTTTTCAAAGATAAACATTCATTGCAAAAAAAAATAAAACAGTACGCATAATGTGTTAGATGTTAAGAAACTGCCAACAGCATCATCAAACATTTCAACTTATGCTCATAAAATGATGGTATTGTGCCTAGTATCTGATGTATTTAGTGACTTTCTATCAGAAGCTATTGTGAATGCAGATTATTGCTCAGACAAAAAAACGACAACCCAGTGAACTTTTGCAGTGCACCTACTTTCTTAATATTGAAGACAATACACCGCAAATCAGAATTTCAAAAAATGGGCCGCAAATTTGAGATGTTGATGCTGCACATGCTCTGTAATGGCTGACAATATGGCATTGACACATGACAGCACTGTGGAGCACTAAAAACCAGTGGAAAAGAAACTGTCAAGTACTTGAGAAGAATCAGTTTTGTGTGTTGTGTCAGTCGCACACACAAAAAACGAGGCAGCAGCTCAGTCTCTGCACTCAAAGCTGCGAAATCTGTCAGCCCCATACCAAAACATGAACTGAAAAGTGAGCTGCGAAATGTGTCAGTACCATACCAAAAAAAAACTGTAAAGTGAGCTGCGAAATCCCATATTTGGTTCTTACCACCTGCGGTGCTTTTGAGCAGCGAAATACCCACCAAACGCGACTTTGACGCTTCGCACTGCGAAATCCTCCACCCAGACGCGACCCACAGCGCTTCGCGCTGCGAAATCAGGGTGTACGCGTCAGCGTACAACCCTAATATGTGACGACTTGCGCGCGCGAGAATTCGGATTTTTGATCGCCCATAACTTTTGATTGGCTGAACCGATTTCGGCGCGTTATGGGTCAAAAGAAGCGCAGTCATCGGGGGACCGTACGTGCCACAGCGCGTTGCAGTATTGCTGCGCGTTAAGGGGGTACGCCCGAAAATGTTTCCGAAAAGTGTCTTTTTTTTCATGTTCTCCTCCCAGTTTTTGGAGCGCCACTCGCTAGTGCCGTGGGCAATTGGAATGAAACTCAGCATGTGAAGGCGACCCATGATGGCAATTTTGCGTACCAAAGGAATCGTCTCTGCGTCCTACCAAACTCGAGATATCGTCAATTTTATGCGTTTTTTTGGACAGTCGTTTTTTTGGGGTGGTTTCCACCAAGAGTAAATCTCGAAAAAGTGCCCAATTAACCCCCAATTTTTTTTTGATTTCCTTGAACAGTTTCTTATGGGAAGTCTATGCCAAGTCACTGAACCTAAAACTTCATCACCGATAATGAATTATTAGCAATTAAAAATATCGGCCAAAAAGTTTGTGTTTAATAGGCGCGCTAACGGCTTATCACAGAGCTTTGCTATAAAGGAAAAAGTTGTTCGGCATGACCTGGAATAGACCCCTTTTGACAATTGGACCAAATTGAACGCACCAAAATGCCTCTCCCCATTATACCGAAAACGAAAAATGGCGATATTTTGGTGTGGTTACGTCGGACACTGCTATGCTCCGACGAACCAATATGGCACTGCAGATGTGCACGCACGCACGCACACCATCAAATCGGCTGCTTCACAAAAAACTCGATGTGAGTACGTCGCATCACTTCGGCTAAAACACAAAAGTTGACCGCCTAGTTATAGCGATCATTTTGATTCTTTACATCACTATGCTACGATGCAGCTATATAGCACAACTGCACACGCACGCACGCACGCACACACACAATTATCCGCAGTGGCTTCTGTTTGTAGTTTCTCTGCATGCTGTGCCATTTGCTGATAGGTCATCCTGCTTTGTATCATTTGCATGACAATTAGTTGTGCACAACCTTGGTCAATGAAAAATACATGCGTACCTATTTTCAAACCACATGCTCACATTCTATATAATGAGTGTCTCCTACTGCACTCAGGGGATTCTACCAAGCATGCTACATATGTCATACATGGTACATATGTCGTGCATGCGTGCGTGCGTACGTGCGTGCATGTGTGCGTGCGTGCCTGCGTGCGTGCGTGCATGCGGGTGCCTGTATAGGTTTTACGCATCGATGTTTGTCTTACGAAAAAACACTGTATTAAGGAAAAATTTGCAGGCGGCTGCAAAAAAGGTGAATATGTGACGCTCTTTTGTTGGAGCCCAGTTTGAAAAAGAGGGGTATCAATTAAGGCATGCCTCATTTATGTATAGCCACTTATGCTTTGCAGCTGATCAACTTCAGTTTGAACAAACTGTGTATAAAAACTGAACCAAACGCAGCAACACGTCACATATTCGGCATTTTTTTGTGTGAGCTATCTCACTCACCCAAAATGCAACAGCAATCCTTTCACATCTCATCCATCTCTGGTCATTACCATCGACCTGGCACAGCCAAAGTTCCTACATAAATAATTGGCACCTTGCTAACATTTGTGAGATGTGGATTGCCACTACAGTTCAGTTAGTGATGTGTAGGTATACATATGGTACTGGCTCCATTCGTCATTTCCTTTTTGGCATTTACCCAATAACGCACTGCTCCTATACAACGTGTTTGCGTGCGTACGTGCGTGCGTGCGTGCGTGTGTTCGTGCGTGCTTGCGTGCGTGCGTGCGTACGTACGTCTGCATAGTGGTCCATGTGCAAGACCCTGCGGTCCTTCCTGCCTGTCTTGCAACCACGTGGCATTTAGTCACGCGGCATATGTGAATGCAGGGTGTTCCAGTCCAGTTATAGGTCCTATGATTGCCACTGCTCCTTTCTATGCACACAAACACAAAAAAATGCCGAATATGTGACGTGTTGCTGCGTTTGGTTCAGTTTTTATACACAGTTTGTTCAAACTGAAGTTGATCAGCTGCAAAGCATAAGTGGCTATACATAAATGAGGCATGCCTTAATTGATACCCCTCTTTTTCAAACTGGGCTCCAACAAAAGAGCGTCACATATTCACCTTTTTTGCAGCCGCCTGCAAATTTTTCCTTAATCCCTCTCCAACGCAACCCGCAGCGCTTCGCGCTGCGAAATCCCTCCCTCAAGCCCATGCGATATGCGAAATCCCTCCAAATTTTAGCCCGTGCATGCACGGTCCAGCACGGGCTGTGCCCACCTATGAGCTTGGCGCACATCAACAACTCTCGAATCGCACCTGATGTCGACTTGTAGGCCCTCGCAGTGGGCCCTGAGCACGGGCACGACGCCGCTTCTCAGCTCCGTCCTCAGCTTCGCCTGCTGCGTCAGCGTCTCTGCGCACTTCCTGAGCTGCGCCATCGAGAAGTGCCAGTCCGTCTCGTACTGCCTGTTGCGCTGGGCCAGCAACAGACACAGGTCCACGTCTGAGAGAGAACTACGTCCACAACACACACACACACACCAGTGTACCAGTAGACCGTACTTCCGAACTGGGTGCGGAAGGGAGGGGTGAGGAGCAACGCCATTCAGCCCGATTTTTACCGAAAGGCGCTCATTTTGTGCCATTTTGGTGCAAAACTTAAATACTGGACATCCACCCACTGACCCGGCTACAGGTACGCAGATGCAGTAGACCCACCCGAGTTCTCAGTGCCCAGGCCGCTCGCGACGCTTCCGATGGGCACGAGCTTGACGTCGTCCCTGTCGGGGTACCTCTGCAGCAGTGCTGACTCCAATAATTGTCTCGCTCTCTCCACTTTCTCTCTCCATTCGGCGCTGGGTGCCCTCAGGTCCACCAAATACTTCGAGAACTGCCGCTCGATTTCCAGTCTGACGGCAGCGTCTCGGCCTTTCTCGGACTCCGAAGCGTTCCCGTGCTCCAGCGAGCGCAGAAACTGAATTTCCGCCAAGTGGTCGTCCGCAAGCGGCGGCGTCTCCAGAATTATGGGAATGGCGTTGAATCGGTGGTCGTTCATGAGAAATCGGAAGAATTCACGCCCAATGGAGCCGTCGCCCACGCGCTCGTGGTTGTCGCGACGCGAATTGAACGGCTCTAAATTTCGAAAAGGTTTATAGCAGCATAGTCGACCCAAAAAAAATTCTACGTTTCGAGTCGTTGAGATGGACGGCCTTCAGGAATTCGAATCCGACTTGCTCGTCGAACAGACGCATCGTTGCCTCGTACGCCTCACGAGTACGCACGTCGTACCCTAAAAGCCATCTGCGTGTGTGCGTCCATGCATTCCGTGCGTGCGTGCGTGCGTGTGCATGCGTGCTCAGATGAGTAGCGAACAAGCAATAGCAAACGAACCGGCCGCGAAAATGTGGCACGTGTCGAGGCAGACGCCCACGCGCCTCTTGTCGGCGGTGAGCCTGTCGATGACCGCCTTCAACTGCTTGAAGTCTGCGCCCAACTCACCGCTCTGTCCCGCCCCAGTCTCCAGTACTAAAATCGAAGCAATGCAATTAATCGTACAAACAAAAACACACTAATTAGGCATACGTATGACGACATCCGTGTCCTTCGTCGCCTCCAACACAAAGTCGAGCGTTTCCGCCGCCGTCTGCAGCTGAGCACTTTCTGAATGCGTGCCCAAATCGCAGGTGAATTGAGTGGCGCAGAGCAACTGTGACAAATCGTACCGTCAATCTGTTCTTCTTCTTCTTCTTCCTCCCATCTCATCCGATGAGCGTCCAAGTGCAGATTGTACAACCGGATGCCAAGCTTCCGGCAGACGGCGACGTCGTCGACCATCTGACGGCGCGTTGCCGACAGCTCGTCGGGCCGACAACTGGCAGGCGCTAGGCGGTAGCTGCCGTGGACGACGATGCTCGACGCGCAGATGTCAGATTTCTGAAGAAAACAGGTGTGTGTGCGTGCGTGCGTGGGTGCGTGCGTGTGTGCGTGCGCGCGTGTCCGCGC
>JASAMY010000036.1:0-27070 GCA_030248085.1 Paralinhomoeus sp. GSCO2_6 | reverse complement strand
CTTCAAATTGATATAGGGATCGGCGTGATTACAGGGGGGGGGGCAAAAAGGGGGCTAATGGGGGCTAATGACTATAAGTAACGCAAAGTTGTCTGAGTAACGCAGTTGCTGCGTAGACAAATTCTGCAGACTACTTCGAGAGTTGGCTGCCCCTTCGCCAACCACATTAGAACCTCTGCAAACTTAGAGACGCAACGTATAGCTCACGCGGCCGCCTGAGCGTACTCAAGCAGAAAGGGACTCAAATTCAGATGCAGGCATTTTTTGCAGCCACCTGCAACTTTTCCCTGACTGATACAATACGACAAACAACACTGAATTCAGCGCTTTAGCAATATTTCATCAAACCTTCATTTAGCCAGACTTTCGTTCCACTGCACGTCGTTGTCGTCTGATCGTCCATGGCATTGCTGGTGAACGTGCACCCCCTGGAGTACGCGGGCATGGCGATGGCCGCGTTCTCCTTCCTGCTTTACTCCATGCTTCTGGTGCTGCTGTTCAAGAGACGTGGAGACGTTGTCCTGGGCGCCTCGTTCTTCCAGCTGGTGAGTGTGAGCATCCATTACATGTGGCACGAGCATAACTGATTTGGCTAGAGAAAAAGATCAGAATTAGAAGGCGAAAATTGAGGGAAAGTGGCTGGTGAACTGTGGTTGCGGCGGCGCTCGAGTCGTTAGCAAATTTTGTGAATGGGTTTTGCAGTGTACTAGGGAATGCTGTTGGGTTGGGGGGGGGGGGGGGGGCGAGCTATGAGAGACCACTATCGAATAGTACCGCTAGCGTGTGGCATTTACACTTTGTCCGTGTGCGTTCACTCTCTTTCAAGAGGTGCGCAAATTGCTCTTACAAGTGTTAGACCTAATAGGCCTTTTGAAAGTGTGGAGTGGACCTACGGAGTAGAGTCGCACCGCGCTCCAGCAGAGGCGCAAATTCAATTGTTCAATTCTAGAGCTTTACCGTTGGAATATTCGACCTTCTGTCCTTGTCGAATGTCTACTTGACTCAGCGATTGCCAACTTGGGGAGTGCTCATTCGAGAGTTGTTCATTCCTTACGAAGACTACGTGGGCAATGCTGGAACGGCGCTCATTGCCTGGTCGCAGACCTCGCAGTACACGGGCGTGTTGGCCATTGCGGTCAATCGGATGATGGCGCTTGCTTTTCCGGACGCTTTCAAGAGGGTTCGTGACGTGTTGTGACTTAAAAAACACGATTAGCTACAACGCAACGACGTTTTTCTCAACCCGCTCAACACCAACAGAAGAAGAACAGGCTAGAAACGCGGGAGGAATCTGTGACGGAAACGACAGACATAGCGGTGGTACTCTAGCCTTCACTTCCTCTTTTATACCAGTTTGCCTCTCTGATCTTTTTGAATCCGTGCTCTTTCTCTGGTTTTCTTTTCTGTTCCGTTGTTTTTTTTTGGTTCTAGTTCTGGAACAAGCAGAACACCCGATACGTTTCAATTGCAATTTCGATTTCCGGGAGTTATGGCTTCCCTGTGGTGTTTCTATACGCCCCACTGCACTACGTCGTCGTCAACTCGACAGATGGACACGAGTACGCCTACATCGCGTACAAACAAGTGGAGCGAGGCGTGAGTGGGGAGAAATTTTGTTTAGGGCTGTAGTCAGCACTTCTGTAATTTGTTTTATCAGTTTGCTTCACAAGTTGTTTCATGCCGTATTCAGTCAACCGATAAAGTGCATAACCAATTTACAGAGAGGCGATTTTTTGACGTTTGTACCATATGTACCTATACCACGTTTTTGTACTTTGTATCATATGTCGTTGACACTTGGAGGAGTGCTTACATATTTGGTTCGGACAGAGCCAAAACGCTGTGCACCAAAACACAAGTTTTTGCTGAGACATTTTCTGTTCTAACTCTCTGGTTCATATGCAAAGTGCTTCTCTGAAGGAACTGTAAAGGCGTAAAGGCACAAGATGAGATGGTGTTGCTTTAGAGCCTTGTCTACACTGGTCTGACCGTTTACTTGATGGCTGGAGCTGTGGTGTGTGCCAGTTGCTATGCGGTTGCCTTGGCGTCTGTCGCCGCGCAAGGACGCCTCATTGGGCGCGCTACGACCGCTGGCAGCGTTGTGGCCAGCGAGGTTTGGACACCTTCACGTTTACGCAATTCAGCACACACGGTATGTCAGTATGGATACTATATTGAACAAAATACGGTTTTGCTGACAACTGGCCCAGTGCAAAATTTTTTTTAACTAGCGCATGTACACTCGTTTGAAGTTGGATCAATGCAATTTTGCCCGACATTTCTGTCCATAGTTCTGGACATAAAGAGATTCGTTACCCGTCAGTTAACAGCTGTAGGTTCGCCTCGCCGTCTGCGGAATGCTCATCACAAGTATGGAGGTGGCTTTAGCGATTGTTTTTGCTCTAATCGCTATGTTCCCTTCGATGATCGAACTCTTATACACCATTGGGTGAGCTTCTATCGGGCACGCACGCACGCACGCACGCACGCAACAACTTCCTCTTGTTAATTTACCTAGCTTTACCTTCGTGGACATTTTTGCGTACATCAATCCGTATTCCGTTCTCTTGATGTCAACTGCTGCACGACGTGCGTTTTACGAGACCTATTTACACTTTGGAGCGACAAACACTGCAAGGATTGCACCCATGACGACGACTGCTGCTCAAACGTGATATTCCGTGACACAGGGTGATTCATTCGGTTCATTTCGGCTCAAGAGACAAGCGTGGTGGGGTAAAACCAGTCCTGGCAGCGGCACTCGTCCATACACAGGTACGGTATGTATCAACACCGGTATCTTCTACGTTGGATCAAACGTGACCTCGACGTCTTGTGACCAAATTTTTAATTTTTTTTTTGTCCATCTTTCACATAGCCCAGAAGGAACGCGGTTTAGCGACCCAGAAGGAACGCGGTTTAGCGACCCAGAAGGAACGCATAACTCGCCTGACCGCCTAACGTCGGTCCAACCGAGCATACACTTCTCCAAGAAAAATTAATCGAAAATCCATATCGGACAAAGGATCACACGCTCCTGCCAGTGACGTACGTAAAAGTGTTCGCTATGTAAAAGTGTTAGCGTACATTTCTACACTTCTTTCTGCACGTGGCAAGCATTCAAACGGCGACCATGTCATGCTACGTGTTGCTGCTGCTTGCTACAGTAATGGACATAATAGCAGGTGATGAAGTCGACGTAAAGCATAAAGGTTATGAAAACCCTACCTATAGCGTACATATCGAGCAGTGGTTCGGCGATCTTCAGCTGATCAGCGGGAGGGCATACAATCTTGATGTGACGGATTGGCATGACGGGGCATGAAATCTATGTGCACCAGCTGAGTTGCGCTGCGTTGCACAAGCTACATGTTGCCTGGCCATGTTTAACAGCAATAGCAGTATGCAGATGTAGAATCGATGCAGACACACTGCGGCCCCACTCACACAAAGTGCTGTACACTGCACGCCCCATAGGATGTAGCAGAGGAAACATACTGAAATGGACGCGAACACTTTTACACAACTGTGCGTATTGGCTACTATGTATGTAAAAGTGCACGCGAACACTCTTACATACATACGACAACGGCCATCACGGCTTGCGACTGCCGTTTGCGGTCAGAACGGACAATCGAATGGCGCGGCCATCTCCGTTCCGCTTCCCGCAGCCGTAGACCTCCAGAAAGACGAGCCGCAGCTGCTTTGAGAACGCCAGCAGCATGTACGGATTGGCCCAGGTGAACACGTTCCCAACAACGCCTCTGAAACGCTGAGTTGGCTTTTGCGTCCTACTTGCAAATTCATCAATACACTTTATGGCAGACTGCTTTGGAAAGCACAACGAAGCGATGCGCAAATTCACCCAGAGGCAAAAAAAAGTTAGATTTTAAATACCGGTACTAGAGATTCAATGATTTTAAAGTACCAGTGGCCAGCAGCGTGGCAAGGATTTTCCAAAGGAGAGGGCGATTTTCGTAAGGAGGGGGTGATACCGTAAATCCTCCAGTAGAAGTCCCCCTCCAATAGTGCCCCCGGCGGCAAGTCAATTTTGAATTCGCGCCAAAATCAAATTTTGAATGCTACCCAGTTGCATTAAAAGTGCATGCATGGTGTGTAACCATGTGTGCAATACACGTATTTCAATTAAACTTTTAAGTTCCGGCTACCTGTGTGCATTTTAAGGCATTTCTATGTTAAATTTTGCTGCAAAATTGCGCAAAAATCTGACGAAATTAATAGTGCCCCTCTTGAGAGACAATAGTGCCCCAGGGAATTATTATTGGAGGATTTACGGTAATCTGTTTTTGGTTGCAAAATTGCTACTTTCTACTGCTTTTAGGTATCAACATTTTGGCTATAAAGTCTTTAAAACGCTTTAAGAAGCGACTGCTTCAAAGCATTGACGAACAACTCAAATTATCTTTACAATCATTAGTTCTTAAATGCAAAATAATGCCAAATAATTGGTTCAGGAAACCAAAAGGAGGGCGGGATCGCCCCCTCCGCACTCCCCTTGGCTACGCCACTGACAGTGGCCACGCCCGATTGGATGATTCACTGGACATAATTTACAACTGTACAAATAGTGATTTCCAAAATGGCTTATACGGACATGATCATGAGTCTCAATTCTCGATCCAATTCCCCGAACCATTCTCCATCCAATAAGAGGATGCCGACCATGTACAGCAGTTGCGTCAGAAACGTGACGAAACCACACAGGCAGAGTTTTATTTCAAAGTGGCGACTGCTGGAAACCGCGCCAGAAGGCTCTCGTTTGAGCAGAGAAACGCAGCAAGCGGAGTAGCAGAGTATAGACACCATGGACGTCACCATGATGACAACTCCACCAATTGCTGCAACCAGATTCTAAAATAAAAGACCGATTGCAGTGTGGTGAGGAGGTGTGGCCGTTTGGTCATAGTTTGGAGCCAGATGCTGGGTGCATTTTATTCTATTGTTGATTCGAGAATTTTGTTAACTTTCACAACGCGTATTTCTGAGGGCAAACGCGGGAATATTAGAGGGTAGAAAAAATAGTCTCCCTTTAACAATGTCTGACAATAGAACCAGATCAAATCAATTATATTTGCTGAACTTCTGCTTCTGTAGCAATTTCAACATTTCACGTCCGATTAAATCCGATTCCTCTGGAGTGGTTATGCACAACACAACACGACTGCTCTGAGAGAACAAGCTCGTTTCAAAAAGCACTTCATTTGAATTTGTTGCCTTTCATTCAAAACTTCAGTGCTTCAGCAGGGATTGGACGGTGTTTGGCTTCCTGGATTTCTTTAGCGGTGCCGATTCCTTTGGAATCGGTGAAATCGCCGCACAAGCTTCAATGATACGACGCCCCGTTATTGTCTCCTTTGTTGCATTGAAAAATGCGATGTTGTTGCATTGCAGAATGCTACACCACCTTGCTTTTTTTAGTCCAAAAAATCTGCATCGAAATTGCCGATGGAGGAGGCAGGAGGGAGGACCTCCAAGTACGTGCGTAGGTACACAGGAATGCACTGATGCACCCTAAAGGCATCCACGCTGCACCCTCGCCGCCCTAATACAGGGCCAAAGGAGTCAACGCTGCCGTTTGGCACACTGCCTGTGTAGCGGGGTAGGTAGCCAGGTAGCAGAGGGGAGTGGGTGGCTGGATCGCTGGACCGACGCGCGTACTGGCGAACGCACTAGTGCGTTCGCAAGTACGCGGCGGAAAATAACGCAGACTTTCAGCCGCGTTATTTTCCGCAAAAATTGCGGAAAGACCCAGAAATTTTCCTCCTTGATTGGACACGTCCGAGTCCTATCCTTAACATTGCGTTTTTCCAGATTTACCCAGAAATTTTGCTCCCAGGCACAGAAATTTTCCTCACAGATTGGGCCCTATCCTTAAGCATGTGTTTTCACAGAAATTTTGCTCCCAGACACAGAAATTTTCCTCACAGATTGGGCGCTTAAGCGTGTGTTTTCACAGAAATTTTGCTCCCAGACACAGAAATTTTCCTCACAGATTGGGCGCTTAAGCGTGTGTTTTCACAGAAATTTTGCTGGAGGACACAGAAATTTTGCTCCGCGATTTGCGGAAAATAACGTGGCAGAAACTTTCAAAATTGACCCAGAAATGCTGCTCCGAGACCCAGAAATTTCGTCCCAGATTGGGATACACCCTAGTCCTATCGTTAACGATGCTTTTTCCAACATTTGGCCTAGAAATTTTGCTCCCAGACACACAAATTTTCCTCACAGATTGGGCCCTATCCTTAAGCATGTTTTTTGACAGAAATTTTGCTCGAGGACACAGAAATATGAAATGTTTTTTAATTCTTTTTATAATTTTTTTAGAATAAATCTAAAAAAGGTGTATATCCAAATTGGACCTGAAAATGCTCAAAAAAAATTTCGGCCCGATCCGTCAAGCCATAAAGGAGAACCGGTCAGTAACGGACGGACAGAAGACCATTAGGAATTTTTCCGTCGGTATATGAACTCGCCGCGCTCACGCGCGGCGAAAAAATGGGGAATTTATTGCTGCATACATACCTCATTAGATCTGTCAGGAACACGGAGAGTGTATGCCTGCAGCGTTTCATTCCAGTGATCCTCCACTTCCATAATGGCAACTGGGTAGGCGACGCAGAAAGAAGCGATCAGAACAAACGCGGCGAACAGTCGCATAGACAGAGCTGTGAAGACCTAGACAAGCGCAAATAACATTCCGCAAATCCCCCAAATTCCCTGGGCGCTTATTCTTAACTACATTGGTGGGGGGAGCGGGCGATTATTTGAAGGGGACGTATATTTTTTTGGGGGGGGGGCGCTTGTTGATTCAAGCGGCAAATGGCGATGCAACATTGTTGAGTAGACACAATATTTGTGAGTTGAACGTGCAAATTACACAGGCTGTAGGTGCAAATCGTCTTCTCCAGTGGCTAAACAATTGTATAATTCGAAATTTGAAGGCATAGATCCCCCGTCCAATAGTGCTCCAGGTTAAGAATGGTTCAAAGAATGGTGCCCAGAGGGTCACTATTGGAGGATTTACGGTACTCTTGCTATGGCACAATCTGTATGTTAATTACGGTACCTTGCGTTGCGCAGTGGGGAAAACAACGCAGACAAGGCGATTGACGCTCAACGCTGCCACAGTAAGATGCTGCGCCATGCCACACAAGGGTACCACAGACACCAACCATTGGCTAAAGACAAGACCAGACACATAGCCGTCGCAAACATACAGTGTGAATCACGCAATCCGAGATTGTGCTGCAATTCTCCTTATTCACATGTATATGTACTTTATGTACTTAATCCGAGTAAACATCCTTAAACCACATACCGTAGTTAGCCGCTCGGGGTTGGGGGTTTAATTGTTTTAATGGGCACGTATACGTAAAGAGGGCGCTAAACTGTGATGGGTGGAGGGGGATGGGGTAATTATGATAGAGAGGGCTGCAAATTGAAAGGGTTTTAATGTTAATGCTATACAGTAAATGTTTAAAGCAGCAGCAGTCATACACGAGCATTTCAATCAACACCCACATATTGACGTCAAGCCGCAAGAGGTCATTTAAAATCCATCTCGGTGATCTCTTTTCAAATCCGTATGTCAGGTTCAGCATGTGCACGCAGTCGAAGAGGCCCAAGAAGAGGCACAGCCGAAGGAAGGGACTGTCGAACGGCCTTTGGCGTCTCCTTTTCACCAACACGAACATCACCATGGCGTAGAGAACGAACGAAGGAGCGGATAGAACCAGTAGGAACCACTCGAAGTAGACTAGTCGCGACTGCCCGTCCGCCGACATCAAGAAGCACTGAACAAGATTCTTGTATCAGCACCGCACATACACGTCAGGTTACGGACAGCCAAGCGACCCGTGTGTTGAGTGCAGATCCAAGTGGCCGGCATGGGGCCATGGGCCGGCATTAGGGCAGCGACATGGCCTAGTGGCAAAAAACCGGCCTCTTGCGCGCAAGGTCCTGGGTTCGATTCTTGATGGCGCCACTAGATCGAGGACTTCCCTTTCCATGGATTTTCTCGTGCCATCGCTGCCCTAGATTACAGATGGCGTTCTTCCGAAAGTCTTCCGCTAATTATACGGCTGTAGACGGGCAGGCGTCATGGAGATGGGTAGGCTACATGGGCCATTGACGGCCTCCTAGCGTCGACCCAAATCTAACAACAACAACAGCAGATCCAAGTTGTCTTGAGCGCTATTGTCTCTGCTGCGCCTGCGCTGTGCTGGCACTGGCAGTGTGGCGTGAAATGTTACAGAATTATTTCTAAAATTCAATCTTATACTTTTATGTACCTTTAATAGCGTTTGCTCTTATTGACATTGCTACCCCTTTTTACGCGGCTGTCCAATTTGATTTGACACTGAATTTTCAAATTCGATGAGACACGCAAGCGCAATTTGCATAACTCACGGATTACGGTAGCTACGGAAAGTCAGGACCCTTAAATGATGATGAAATGTGCCAAGCCAGCTGTTCACAAAATTTCAGCTCAGTCCATCCATCACAACTCTCTGCGCTGTGTTGCACACAGACAGACAGCAACCAGTCACCAGATGTAAACGACCATGCTGATCACGAATCTGGCATTCGTTTTCCAATGCAACATCATAACCACGAGATACAGCACACTGAATAAGCAAATTGCAAATGGTTATGTTGCATTTGAGAATTGAGTGTCAAAACTGCCAGGAATGTATGTAATTGATCACGCTGATCACGAATATGACATTCGTTGTGTCATGATTTTCCAATGTGATACCATAATTACGAGATACGGTACATTGAACGTGCAAATTGTAAGGGGTTTATGTTTCAAGTTGAATCTGAAAATAGCAGGAACACATGTAAGCAACCATACAAATCACGAAAATAACCTTCGTAGTCCGCTTCAATACAGTAATCACAGGTTACAGTGTGATCGTTTTCTACAGTAGTAGGGCTGTTTGTGTGCAATGCAGCGCAGAGAGTTGTGCTGGATGGATTTTGTGTGTAGCTGGCTTGGCCCATTTCACTGTCAAAATAAGAGTGGCAGCAGCAGGTGTCGCGGTTGCAAGCAGCTAGTAAGACTAAAAAGTCTAATGGAATGGAAACGACTAATAAACAGACTCAAAAAATGGAACGACTAATGGAAATGAAAAGACAAAGATAAAATTAAACGAAGCCGCTTTGATTGACTGGCCGAGGCGAAAGCGAAGCCAAACAATATCTGAACGGAAACTGCACTCATCTGAGTTCACTAATCTTGGGCAAAATGGAGGCAGAACTAATGAATTCGGGCGACGTTCAAGGGCAGTCGCGACGGAAGCAGGCGAGTGGGCAGTCGACGACATAGAGGGGAGATAGCCACGCCAGTCGAGCATGCTCAGGGCCAGCTCCACGCCCAGCTCCTCCCTGCAGATCTGGACGAGGAAGCGGGAAACTTGAGGTGGGCACTAAGAGTGCCTTTCTGGCTGCAAAGCTTCAGGCCGGGAATGCCCGAGTTGAAGAGGGGGTACTTTTTATTCAGCCACTTTGATGTGGTCCATGATTTTAAAATTTTGAGCTATGAAAAAACTTTTTGCACGCCGATTTTCAAATTAATATCTCGGTGGAGGCCCACGACAAACCAAAATCATGATGGTACTGTTTTTGGCCACCCTGTACCTTAAACCCTCGCGGGGAAAAAAAGGGCGACAAAATGCTGGCCTACTCAAGTCACTCCTTCGACTTGAATTGTTCCACATTACTCTGGTATGCGTTCAAAGCTCTGGTATTAATTACTCACAGCTCAATAAACAAAAGCCGTATTACGCGCAGGGTGCAGATGCCCAAAAAACGCTGATTGCTACATGCAGCTACATATCAGCTGCGTGTGTTGTCAGCGGAAGTTCTTGGTAAATTCTGTAAGCCCTACTGAACGGAACTGGCAAGGGAACTAGCGGGAATATGGCTGCAGAGTGGGAAAGGCCAACTTTCATCGCAGGGTTTCGCTCATGTTGCAGCAGCGCTAATCAAAAAGACGATTGGCTTGCGGAAAGGGTCCCGTGTCAACTACACCACGAGCACATGTATAGGGTGCTTGCGAATGTCCTAATAGTGGAAGTGCAACACACACGTGCAATATACGTTTTTTGATAAAAGGAGAAATCAAGCGCAAGAGTTCCGACTATAAAATTGAATCGCCCCCTCATCCCTCAACCATGCGGAGGCCGGAGGGTACCCCTTGAACACGCTAAGCTTGTGTGCGGAACTGAACGTGTGCCGGACGATCCGAGCGCGTGCCGCTCCGCTGGTCGCCACCTCCACT
Organism: Paralinhomoeus sp. GSCO2_6; assembly: GCA_030248085.1. Classification (NCBI taxonomy): domain Eukaryota; kingdom Metazoa; phylum Nematoda; class Chromadorea; order Monhysterida; family Linhomoeidae; genus Paralinhomoeus; species Paralinhomoeus sp. GSCO2_6. The sequence continues at coordinate 16,764 of JASAMY010000036.1, read as the reverse complement.
GCAATGGATGCCGTCTATATATCGCACTACGCACACACTCAGCGCGCGCACCATGAGACCGACATCTGACATCATAGCAGTCGTCGGATCTAGTATTCCAGTTTAGATGCATTCCCTGAGTCATGTATTGTATACGCTTTTAACTTTGTTAACTTGTAGTAACTTTGTTGTGCAATAACTTTGTTCTGACTATGGTCAGTAGTAATCCAATGGTTATCTTTTAATGCCCTTTAAGCTAATGTTTAGTTCAGTTTAATTAGAACGCAATTCATACATGCTTTCTCATGCGTATCTGCCTTGGATACTGTAGGTAGTGTCCATTCTGCTACTGCCAGCTCATCGGTCCACAAAACTCGCTTAACAGAATTTGCCAAGAACTTTGGGGGCTGACCTTGGGAACTCAGCACGCCCACACTCATAATGGCACCGGCGCTTTCTCCAACGTAATTTTCTTTTTGGTTTGGCCTTTTTTTTTTTTTTGGAGTTTGCTATTTGAGCTCCTATTTGTTTTACAATAGCAGATGGGGTCCACGTCTAAGTTCACTGTCTACTCTACTGCTTCCAGTCTCACTGCAGTGGTTCGGCCTTTGCCCTACGTCCCAGGTTCCCTCTCAAGGATTTCGACCACTACGTGGGTGGTCAATTCATCTGGATGCTTTTCGATATTGGTAACCGGACCACGCGCGTACGTAACTGATCCACAGGGCTCGTTCTGACGAGGGTCCCCCTGTGGACAGCCAATTCTTGTCAACGGTAGGGCCCGAAACAAGAATTGGCTCTGCCAGACGGGAATTAATCGTTATTTACTTCGCTAATTTATTTTAATTTTTTAGGCTTGCAGATGGCTTGTTGCATGGTTCATTCTCGATTGCTATATCATTTCGCATTTTATATTTAGGCGCGCGTGCCTCGTTTGAGGTGCTCTGCGGCCTTGAGCGTCACTTGCGCGGCGTGTGAGGAAGTCTCTGTTGCGCCGCCAGTAGCGCGTGTTCGCCACGAAGGAGGGGTCGTACGCCTCCTTGATGCCGCCCGCCAACGTCGTCGACAGCCTGTGGAGTGCCTGCGCAAGGAATGCCTCTGCTCTTGCGCGCATGTCGCGTCAACTGCGCGCCGCGCGTGCCGTGTCTTGTTGAAAGGGCCGCTCAAAGAGTTGAGTTTGCTCTTGTACTTGCTGCTGTGGTCGATGCAAAGTAGCAGATCGAGCAAGCATCCAGAGTGTCTGGGCTGGCCTGACTCAGGGGCAGAGTTGCAAGGGTCGCAGCACACCCATTCTTCTCACTTCATACGGTAAAGTTACATATATACCGTCAAAAACACCCTTGCGGATGTGTAATGCCAACACAGTCGCCGAACGACCCGGTGCGCAGTTTGCCTCTGCGTGCGTGTCGCTGCTAGGCCTGTTCCGGTAAAACATGTTCAGTGGCGCCAAGGTTCATGATCGTGTCCCTCGACCGTCACCCAAGCCGCCATATCGACTCATCAAATACTCCTGGGGACCTGCCGGCGCCCAAACGGTCGCGTCAGTCAGCGCCCCACGCCGTGCACCGCCCACTCGTGCCGGCGGATGTGACCGTTGTCAGCGCTGCTATGGTCGCACGGAGCACTGGAAGGGCTTGACGCCCTCGTGGATGCGTCGGTGCCTTGTGAGATGGCCGCTCTGCCCGAAGGTCTTGCCGCAGACGTCGCACTTGAACGCCTGCGTCTTCTGCGTAACGGGGAATTGCAACGTACAGAGCATGCACGAAACAATGCAGAACAAGAATGAACAACAGACTTGGTGAACAGTGCGCTCGTGCCTTCGAAGATTGCACATGGCGTTGAATCGCCGACCGCAGCGGGCGCACGCGTGCGGCTGCTCGCCAGAGTGGACGAGGCGGTGCCGGGCGAGGAGTTGTTCCGTCGAAAAGCCCTTGCCGCAGTCGGCGCAGACGTGCGGCCTCAGCCTCGCGTGCACCGCAGCGACGTGTATATTCAGCTTCGACTGTTCCTTGAAGGCGTACTCGCAGTCGGCCCATTGACAGCGGAACGGCCTCCTGCCGGCGTGCAGCCGCTCGAAGTGCGCCGCGAGAAACGCCGCCGCCGAAAACGTCATTGGGCACGCGCTGCACGCAAAGACCGCCGCGTCGACGTTGCTCCCTGCAGAGACAGAGTTAAACTGCGCCACTCTCTTTGCACTGGCCTCTGACTACAAAACCTCACCCCTCAGTCGGAGAAGCGTTAGCCGCGCTAATGATTGCCGTTAATGCCGTTAATGACCAAATGGACTTACGGAACCGAGCGCGCGCTTTTGTCGAATCGGCGCCTCCGTCCTCCCAGCCGCTGTCGTCGAACATCTCGGAATAACCGAGGAACCAACGTTCGCTGCGGCGTCGGCGTCGTGTCAACGACATAGTCGCCGCCGGAAACTGCTGATGCGCCCTCTCTAGAAGAACCAAAGAATTTCAGTCCGTACACGCAGCTTCAAACATTCACTACCGCTTTCCTCCACCGGCGCTTTCAGGGCGGCTGTCGTCGTGTCGACAATCGACTTGCGGACGTCGCCGCCCCATGCGCTGCGGATGTCGGCCTGGGGCCCTCGAGCCTGCCGCTCTCGCCAGGCACCTTGGCACAGTCGAACCACTGCGCCTTCTGTTTGCAGCGAAAGGAAGGTTGCTTCGACGCGCAAACTCCGACGGAATAACGGACAAACTTTGTCGCAGATTGACCATGGAGCGTCGGCCTCGGCCGCTGTCGTCGCAGGCGCGCCGCTGCTCGGCCGCGTGTACGCGGCAGTGCGGGGCGAGGTCTCCTTTCTGCGCAAACGCCCTGCCACAGTCGTCGCAGACGTGCGAGCTCCGGTTCCCGTGCACAGCGGCGACGTGCCGCTGCTGCGCCGACTGGCGCGTGCTGACGAAGACGCAGTCTTCCCAATCGCAGCGGATCCGCCGGCCGCCAGCGTGCAGCTGCTCGAAGTGCGCGTGCACGGCGAGGAGCGCCGCTGCCGAGAACCTCTTTGGGCACGCGCTGCACGCAAACACCTCACCTCTCACTGCAAAACAATTGAACCTTCTCAGGGCGACTTTGTTTTAAAACTCCTCTGACTTCCGCATTGCGCGGGCTCCGTTCGCTTTGCTTTTACGACGGTCGTAGCCGAAGTGTTGTTGACCATCGCTGTCGCCGAAAGGACGAAGGGACTGGTCAGAGGGAGACAAGCGACGTTGCAGTCTTGCAGATATGGGCGTCACGAACTGCGTTTCGGCAGATTTCTATCTGTGCGGCACCTCCAGCGTGCGGCACGGCACGCGTTGAAGCGCATGCTGCGTACATGGCTTGCCTTGCCTTGCCTTCACTCGATACTATACGCTTTTATGCGGGCTAAAAGGAGCCCGAACAATGGCGTCCGACCGCGAGATCATTACGTTTGATTCAGATGTCGACAGCCCTACAGATGGACTGCGTACACGCAGTCACTGCAACACGACACGCGGCTAGGCTTGTACGTGTGTGTGTGTACCTGAGCGGATCTAACACAGCCCACATCAATCGGCCCAGCTGAATTGTCCAAACAAGAAGACATGCGCAACGCGGCGCTTCCAATGCTCGTCGTCAGCCATTGCGCTGTCTACTGCCGCGGCGACAGCAAGTACAGATACTGCTAGTACTGGAACTACACCGACCGACGTGTGAGCCTTCAAGCTGCCTCTAGCGGCGCCGCTTTTTTAAGGCGTCAGCCATTTAGGTATCTATCAATTTCCTTTCAATCTTTCAATCCCTTTAGTAGATGCAAGTTACGCTTGTCCTGGCAGCGGCACTAGTCCATACACATTTATACAGGGTGTCCCACGGTGGGTTTGTCAACTTTGACTGGCTACTGTGCTTCGCTGCGTCGACGGATTTTACCCAAATTTTGCACGCATACGCTACCAAGTCTAACTTAGATATGTGCCAGGTTTTACCCTTGACCGTTGAGATGTGTTGCTTTAATGGTGTCTCGAATGGAATTCCTGATTTTCACGTTAATACCGTATACGAATTTGCATCTGTTGTGTGGCGCGCTGAAGTCAGTTTTAGAAAGTCGACTACAATGGCTGAAAGTCAGCGTCTAAACCTTCAAAAGCGGGTGAAAACTGTGCAAATTAATTATGAAATAAAAAATTCGCGCGAAACCGCTCGACGCCTGAAGAGACTTTTTCCTGACTGGCAGACCTGCAACAACCAGACAGTCCTGAACATTGTCAAGCGCTTCGAGAAAACCGGTTCAGTTTTCACCCGCTTTTGAAGGTTTAGACGCTGACTTTCAGCCATTGTAGTCGACTTTCTAACACTGACTTCAGCGCGCCACACAACAGATGCAAATTCGTATACGGTATTAACGTGAAAATCAGGAATTCCATTCGAGACACCATTAAAGCAACACATCTCAACGGTCAAGGGTAAAACCTGGCGCATATCTAAGTTAGACTTGGTAGCGTACGCGTGCAAAATTTGGGTAAAATCCGTCAACGCAGCGAAGCACAGTAGCCAGTCAAAGTTGACAAACCCACCGTGGGACACCCTGTATGCCTGTATAGCCATATTTCGCAAATCCATATCGGTCAAAGCATCACGCGGTCCTCTTCGGCTTGCGGCTGCCGTTTGCGGTCAGAACGGACACTCGAATGGCGCGGCCATCTCCGTTCCGCTTCCCGCAGCCGTAGACCTCCAGAAAGATGAGCCGCAACTTTTTCGAGAACGCCAGCAGCATGTACGGATTGGCCCACGTGAACACGTTCCCAACAACGCCTCTGAAACGCTGAGTTGGCTTTTCGCCCAGCTCGCAAATTCGAATACACATCGTACAGTATGATTACACGTATTGTACCAAACACGTATACACCACTAGGAGTAAGGCTTTAGCTTTTAGGTTAACGCTTTAGGTTTGTACAGTCGATGGTTTTCAACGTCTACTCTACATCGTCAGTACACCATACATTGTATGACGCAGGAAATATTTATCGAGCGACTAATACTGTCCCTCTGGCGACTAATACTGTAGTTCTGGCGACTAGTAACCAGGGCCGACTAAACATACATAGCAGTTCTAGCGGCTAATATTGCACTCTACGCGACTCTTAATTCATCCTCTGATGACTATTAATTAATCTTCGGGCGACAGAAAACGAGCGATTAGGTATTCAAATTCCGGCGCCAATTGCTGTTAAATTTACTTTGAATTTATTGTTAATCGACGATAAATTGGCGTCTGTGACTTTTTCTGGATATATGCCCCGCCACACTACTCTTCCCACAGCAGGGCTGACAGGGAGCGATGCAGCCCTGAACGGCAATATTCTGCTCGACAGCCAGTGCAAGGTTTGAAGTTAGCAGAGAATGCGAAAAACTACATTGATGGCATTGAGCTTTATGGCAGACTGCTTTGGAAAGCACAACGAAGCGATGCGTAAATTCACCCAGAGGCAATAAAAAGTTAGATTTTAAATACCGGTACTAGAGATTCAATGGTTTAAAATTCCAGTGACCACGCCCGATAGAGGATTCGATGGCTATCAATTACAGCGGTGCAAATGATAATTTCCAAAATGGCTCACACGCACATTATCATGAGTCTCAGTTCTCTGTCCAATTCCCCGTACAGCATGGGCAAGAGGATGCCGAGCATGTAAAGCAGTTGCGTCAGAAACGTGACGAAACCACACAGGCAGAGTTTTATTTCAAACTGGTGACTGCTGGAAACCGCGCCAGAAGGCTCGCGTTTGAGCAGAGAAACGCAGCAGGTGGAGTAACAGACGATGGAAACGAAGGAAGTGACCGTGATGACAATTCCACCAATTGCGGCGACGAGATTCTAAAAAAAAATGGATTTTGGTTTGGTCGCTTTGTGATAGCTTGGAGCCCTGTGCAGGGCGTCGTTCGTTCCATTGTTGATTCGAGCGCTTTGAATGTTTGACAATGCTTGACATTGCCAAATAAAATTTGTACTATGTAGGGCGTGACGTGAGGATACACTAGTGGCGTATCGTTTGCCAACAGCGATTTGGTTTTAGAGTGCTCTAATTTAATTCGAATGGCAATTGTTGCCAGCGTATTTCAATATTTCAAATCCCATTAAACTGGAATCTTCTGGAGCTGTTATGTTATGCACTAAAGTGCTTTGAGAAAAAAACAGGAGGAAAATCTGTTGCTTACCTCATTGGATCTATCAGGTACATGGAGAATGTATGCCTGCAGCGTTTCATTCCAGTGTTCGTCCACTTGCATGATGGCAATTGGGTAAGCAACGCAGAAAGAAGCGGTCAGAACAAACGCGAAGAACAGTCGCATAGACAGAGCTGTGAAGATCTAAAGAAACGCACACACCGTCAATGCTCCAATAGTGCCCGAAGCACTATATGTTGTTGCACCTCCCCTTACTCGGCCCACTATACGAGGTGGGCACTATGATAGTGGTGAGGGGGGGGGGCGGCTAATCATAGGGAGGCGCTTACCAATTTCGTACAATGAAATTCAACTGCAATACTAGTGCAAGAGCAGACGCACACAGCACCTTATGGACACTGTCTAGTGTCTAACCAGTCTAGTGTAATACACTTATAAAGTTATTGCACGTACAGTGTGAGCGACACTGGTAGGTATACTCCAATTAAAAATACATGCTAGTACTACGGTACGTCTGCATATGAATTACCCTGTGCTGCGAAGTGGGAAAAACAACGCAGACAAGGCGATTGACGCTCATTGCTGCCACAGTAAGATGCTGCGCCATGCCACAAAAAGGTACCACAGACACCATCCATTGGCTAAAGACAAGACCAGTTGAACAACGACCTTCGCATACGTACGTATACGGCCATACGTAGTTTGAAATACGCAATCCAAGCATATCAATACGTTCAAATTTCCCTGCTCCTTATTCACATTATGCTTTATCCGAGTAAATATTTCCATAAACCCCATAGTTAGCCACTGGCGGCTAATTGTTTCAATCGGCACGTAGGAGGGCGCAAGTGTGATGGAGAAGGGGGCAAAATTATGAGGGAGAAGGCTGTAAATTGGAAGGTGGTTGAATTTGATGGCAAATGTTTGAAGGCTGCAGCAGTCATGCACGAGCGCCTCAACACCCACATATTGACGTCAAGCTGTAAGAGGTCTTTCAGAATCCATCTGGGCGATCTCTTTTCAAATCCGTACGTCAGGTTGAGCGTGTGCACGCAGTCGAAGACGCCCAAGAAGAGGCACAGCCGAAAGAAGGGACTGTCGAATGGACTTTGGCGTCTCCTTTTTACCAAGACGAACATCACCATTGCGTAGAAGGCGAACGAAGGAGCGGATACAACCAGTAAGAACCACTCGAAGTAGACTAGGGTCCGCCCGTCCACCGACATCACGAATCACTGAACAAAATTTCAACAGCACCGCACACTGAGTACAACGCCCCTGGGCTCGTCTGAACAATGCTAGGACGCCGTCAATGGCCCATATAGCATAATGCTCGTTCTAGTGGATCCATCAAAAATCGAACACAGAACCGTGCGCGCAAGAGGCTGACAGGAGGGGGAGACCTTCCTCCCTCCCCCCGGCCCAATGATCAGCTAGTGGTCAGATTACAGACAGCCAAAGACCGGTCTTGAGCACAGATCCATCGCTTTCCTCGAACGATGAATACTAGTAAACAATTTCAGAGCGGTCTGAACAATCAGAGTGTAGCGGCTCAGTGGTGCTGCGTCACTAGGTCGGGATTTCAACTCCCGCCACTATGGTACGTACACCCTGGTCACAGTGACACGACGAATCCCCCTTTGGCAGGCGATGAACGCTCTCATTTCCGGGCGCTCGCCGCAAGTCCGCAAAAGGCAAAGGCCGCAAAGGCCTTACTATGTACCTATGCGCCTACAAGCCCCCTCGATGGAAGAACGGCGCCGCGATACTGGCCCACTCAATCGTTCACTGTCTCCGCTGCGCCTGCGCTGTGCTGGCAGCTGGCACTGTCGTGAGAGAATTTTTTCTCTAAAATCCAATCTCATTCTTCTTCTTGGGCTTGGGCTTGTAAATTTAATTGCGTTTGCTCTTATTGCCCCCCACTTTCACGCGGCTTTCCAATTTCCGTCTCTATTTTCGCACAGTCGCCATTTTCGCAGGAGATTGAATTCCACGCACGTGTGAGTAGTGAAATCGTAATGGAGAAGGTAATAAAACGACGCAGCATGGGTGTGATACCAGTCGAGCGTGACCGTATGTATGGGACATGAACGAGGCGATGGGCATCATAATCATATCTCTGAAGCGGCTAAAGAGTGAGGACGTGCCTTTGGGAGCGTAGTGGCTCAGTGGTAAGGCGTCGTGCTGGCGCGCCCGTGGTCGGGGTTCAACTCCCTTCCACCGAGGTCACTGAGTCACGAATCCCCTTGGGCAACGGATGAATCGCTCTCATTGCCTCGGTGTGGGCGGCTCCGGGGCTTCGGCCCGAAATCCGTGCCAGGTGGCGGCCCACCTACCCTCGCGGGAGAAGAACGCCTGTGATACTGACCCGCCCGATCTTTGTGATTGTTTACGGCCGTGTGCTGTGTGGTGGTGCCAAATAAAGTTTTTTTTTGGGGGGGGGGGGGGGCAACAACAGAGAAAGCGCGGCCGACCCTTAAATGTGTCAGCCCCCTGATTCGTGCTAACGATTCAGTTTGGAATGTTGCTTTCCATGCATATCGTCGTTGTGCTCGGCGGACTTGCTCGTTGTCGTGTGACGTTCGGTGCCGGTAATGATGCGAACTGCTCCAGTTGCCCAAAAGAGGCAAGCTACCGTAAATCCTCCAATAATGCCCCCTCTTCAATAGTGCCCCAGGGCAAGAAGTCCCGTACAATTTGCGTTATACAGGAATACAAATCAAGCAGTAGTTTTGTAGAAGTGGTTTGTACATACACAGGTACACCCATTAATGACAGACAATTCAGGTACTTTGAACTGTTAATCACCTAATAAACAAAACACTACAATTCCAATAATGCACGTTTTCATGACGGTGTACCTTGCCCATCGCTTCGGAAAGTCAGCCCTATCGATCAAACGTTCACCGCTCAAGGCTCCCGTGTTATCAGTCATCATTCTTTCCAGAAATTGCTGCTAATCGACCAGATTCTTTGTATAACTCACTTTGAGACACTTTTGTAGTCGGTGACATTGGGTCGCATCCGTTTAAGAATTGGCACGAGCCCGCACAGTCGGCGCGGCGTAGTGCGTACCCGTAACTGGGGGGCACTAATTTTCCAACACCCACCCAGACCCCCACTAACCCCACATAATTTTCCCAACTTATTTCAACCTGTCTTAAACGATAAAAGTGAGTAAATGATGGTGTTTTTAGTGCTTTTCGGTGTCATATGACCATAAAACAGCTAAGTAACACTGTGTAGACCCTATTAAGACACGTTTTTGTCCTAAAGGTACCAGTATGAGTCAAAAAATGGTCAGCTACCGTAAAGCTAACAGGCCATTGGCTAGCGTAACGCTGTCAGCCATTGGGGGATGGTCAGAAGCGCTACAGATGGCCAAACTGTTTCCGAGCAATATTTGCATAGCAATTTGTAAACCAAGGAACCCTTGTTTAGTGTGTGAAGCAAATGAAGCACCGCCAATTTCCAAATTGTCCATTCAATGACGACGTCAGGCGTCAGTCGTTCGTCAGTCGTCCGGCGCTATTGTCACCAGCCCAAGTGAACAGACAGCACACCCAAATACCGATTGGATCTGCCTAGATGTGCGTCTTGTGGGATACCGGCTATTGTCTACACGCTACGCCGCAGGGGCCATTGCGCTATTCGTTTATTTCTTTTGTTCTCTTTTCTCTCAATCGGTCTTGAATTTCGCCAACGGCACGCGCCGACATCAAACGTCCCCATAGAATGGATAGGTAGTGCCATCGCTGCGCGTTCCCGCCGTCAGAGACGCCATCTTCTGCGTCAGTCCTTGCATCTCGCCCTTCAATTCGCCTGGGCGGCTAATTTCGCGCTACATAACGCGATATGCTAACAAATCGACTGAAAACGCCCTCGAAATGTAAATGTTGACTGCAAATTTCCTCTACGCATTTAAAATTTGGTTTTAACACGTATAGAGGAGCTTTCTAATAGTGCCACCCCGTCCCCGTGAAAGGATTGTCGAAATTATACATGGTGGATGATAGTGCATCATGGACGGTAATATTGCTACGTCCAGAATATGTCTTTAGTATTCTTGATCAGTGGCGTAGCCAGGATTTGGATTTGGGAGGGGCAAAACTGCTGTTTGTGTCTAATTTGGAATTGTTGTAAAGGTACCCCCTTTGGAAAAAATCGGGTCTCGGAAAATTTTGGGAGGGGCAAACGCCCCCCTGCCCCCCCCTGGCTACGCCACTGTTCTTAATGGATCCACTAGATCAGGGAATTTGGCTCATGTGGCTCTAGACAGGGGAAGGCGTCATGGAGATGCGTCATCTACATGGGCCATTGGCGGCCTCCTCCTAGCGTTGCCCCTAGGCCCTAACCCAACGACAACAACACTAGGTCTTTATTTCTTTATTTATTTTTTATTTATTGGCCTTACTCGTCCCAAACGACACAATCGAACGCAAAACAATAAAATGACAATGAAAAGTGCACAGTATCCGCGGAGAACACGAAACATGGAAAAGAGAACAAAACAACGAACAGGAACTCACAAAAGTCGCCATATTCATCTACAAATCACCACTAAATTGACTAAAGAAACAAATGCAAAAATTCCTCTGAAATAGTACCAATGTGTCGAGTATGCATATGCATGTGCGTGTCTTGCTGTATGCTATGGGGTACGAGTGGGAAGGAGGGGGATCGCTAGGATCCTTGGTTACCTCCCCCCAAACGGGTACGTTTAGTACGGGTATACCGTATACGTGTATGTACGTATTTGAGACTCACTCGCTTATACTTTCAGCGCGCGCTTGCTTGCACCCAGTCAATTGAGGCGAGAGAACGAGGGAATTCCTTCGGAGCGTGTCTGTAGCGCCGACGCGACAGCGGCTGCCTTTTCAAGAGGCGCGCGCGCGATAAGTTACGCCGACGCGCATCGTCGACCTGTTTCCAGCTTCATTGCGCCGCAATTACGTTTCACTCGGACGTCTTCGCGCGCCCACGCGCAATTACCCCCAGACCGAGTTACACACGCCGCCGCTCATGTGACGACAAGTGGCGCGTGGCGGGAGGACATACCTGAAACGGGGGGGGGGGGCTAAATGGGGGGGGGGGGCTCTGGAGCAAAAAGTTGAATTATACTGGTACTTTTTGGTCAAAAGTGGGTCAAAATAGGCTCTAAATAGTGTTATTTAGTTTTAGCTGACCTTCGACCGCAAAGTATTGTGTGACGGGCGAATGACAAACAGAGAAACAAGTAAATGCCACTTCTGGAATTCAGAAGAGTCAGTTGTGCAGTCATGCGGCGCGTCATCGCCAAGCTGGCAGTTGCGGGGGAGGTTGCGGTGAACCTTGCGCGTGCGCCATGTGAGCGACTGCTGGATCGACCAAGTTAGGAGAAACAGTACCAACTATTCAAGCTAACTTGTGATCAAACCCCATAGCATATGTCATGTGAATGCCCAATTATTCGTAATAGCGTATGCCGCGTAAAGTCTGGCGTCGAGACTGCTTGTGGTCTATGCGCTGTCAATATTAGTTAGTGGTAGAGAAAGGGTTGAGAAGGAGAAGGATTGAGGAGAGTGCGTCTGTCTGTCTGTGTGCAACGCGATTCCAAGAGTTGCGCTGGATGGATTGAGCTGCTTGCAATAGAGATAGATAGATAGATTAGCCAAAGTGAAAGTGAACACACGCAAGAATGGGACTGGACGTGTAGGTATGTGCATCTTATGGGATACCAGCCGACTGTTTCAGTCTATTCCTACAACACCTGACGAGCCGTTTCATGCACTTCTCGTGTGATTACAATGGTGTTATTAAGGAAAAATTTGCAGACAGCTGCAAAAAAGGAGAATATGTGACTTCCGTAGACAGAAGTTGAGCTTGAAAAGAAAAAATGGTATTTGCACATTGCTGAAGTCCACTTTGAAAAAAGATTGTATAAGAGCATTGCAGTGGAGTCCACTTTGAAAAACGATTGTATAAGAGCATACAATGGTATGAACAATCAATTTGCTTGTCACATATTCGGCGTTTTTAGCGCTCGCTACATGATGACAGAATACAGTGGCACTTATAGCATACCAGGAAAAGCGCATATACCAACCTACATACGCACTCACACGTGCGTGCACACGCACGCATGCACGTACATACATAGACACCGAAATATTTTGTAAGTTGGAAATGACGATCCAATGAATAGAATATTTTGATTCTAATACAGTTCAAATTATGATACCTACAAATTATTCTATTCTATTCTGCAAACATACCTGCAGTCTGGAATCGAGATAACTGATTTTTGTATCACAGTAACAGAAATTTGTTGGGTTAATGGATGGAGAGTATACACAACAGGCACTTCAGGTATAATTTAAGGAGCTGTTCTACAACCACAATCTACATTAGCGTACCGAAGCTTATCATTTACCTGTCCTTTGAAAATCCGTAATCAGCAGCGTTGAAATACATACCACACCACACCAAGAATCCTGTTGCACTTATGGTTTTTAGTTCTACCTGCAACGTGCGTAGGGCAGTGGTGTGTGTCACTTTTAGCTGGGCAACAGCGATGTCGCTAGAATGACTGTTGTCCAAAATGAAATATGCCAAAATAGCTCACGCTAAAAACGCCGAATATGTGACAAGCAAATTGATTGTTCATACCATTGTATGCTCTTATACAATCGTTTTTCAAAGTGGACTCCACTGCAATGCTCTTATACAATCTTTTTTCAAAGTGGACTTCAGCAATGTGCAAATACCATTTTTTCTTTTCAAGCTTTCTTAGGAGGGTGTATAATTATAGAGGGGCTTATAAACTGGAAGTGTCGATGTGTGGGAAGCTTTGTGGGCGAAAAGGGCGCGTAGAGGCGATTTTTAAAGGAAAAAGACGCTGCACGCATACATTGGTACACTCTAACGCACTCTCACATGCACATACATGTACATACATACACATACGCGACCATACACCAGACCAGACACCCAAACTTAGACAATTTTGTCTTTCAGACGATGGTCCATTTAGGGAGGGGGCGTAATTATAGGGGGGGGGGGCTTATAAACTCAAAGTGGTCTTAGGAGGGTGTATATAGTGGGGGGCTAATTATAGGGTTTACGATAAATGGTTCACAGGGCACAGGGCTACCTTGAAGTAGTTACGTTACTCACTGGCTTTCAGCGCGCACTTGCTCAGTCGATTGAAGCGAGAAGAGAGAACTAGGGAATTCGTTCGGCGCGTTTTGTAACGTCGACGCGAAAGCAAGCGGCCGCCTTTTCAAGACGCGCAGCACACAACGGGCCGCTTCGCACCGACGCGCATCGGCCGGTTCCCAACCGCATTACGCTGCAATTGTCGTTTCACTCGGCCGCTTCGCCGCTGCCGTCGTCGTCGTGCGCGCCGAACTGTCGAAATCGAAATGCCATCAAATTACCTAGTCTCGCACCGCCGACGCGACAAGTGGCGCGTGGCAGGAGGAGAGGAGGGCCAAAGAAAAGCGTGTTTCGTTTAATTTAGTCTTGACGTGCGCGTGCGTGCGTGCGTGCGACGGGTGCACGTGTGTCGTACGAAGTCGTTGCCGCGCGAGTGTACTGCACTGGCACTCTCCTAAGCCATCACCACCAAATAGAGGAAACGATACGCAGCAGCACGCACTACGGCCACCTGACGTACACACGGACACACGCACGCACGTACAAGAACTGACGGACACAGCAGCAACTAGCGTCTCCACCTCTAGCTAGGGAGTCCCTTTTAAGTTTCGTCGCCCTTTCTCCACGCGCAACGGCAGTGCCGCATTTGCATATACATACACATACACTACGGTATCGGCGACACTCGACCGACACACGAACGGCACGCACGAACAAAGCGTATACCTGGGGGTTTTGGCTAGCCAACTGTAACAACGGTAGCAAAGTATCAGCGGTGCGCGACAGTGGAAAAAGGGGATGGCGGGCGGTCCGGTGCGGCGGTTCCTCACGTCCCACCCCTCCCTCTAGGGGGGGGGGGGCTTAGGCCTCAGTTCATCCACTTGCGGCAGTTGGGCGCCCCGCAGAGGCAGGGAATCTTGTCTGTCATGTCTTCCAAGTCGAACGGATAATCGTAGGTGAGCTGCAAGCAAGCACGAGGCGCTGATTTGCGAGAAGGAAGAAAAAAAATAGTACCTCCTCTCCTTTGCTGACGGGTCGGTTGGAGAGGATCACGATCTTGATCGCCTCGCCGTTCGCGCCCGTGGGGATGAGCTGCGTGCTGAATGCAGCGAGCACCCAGTTCACACGGGGTTTGCCGTTTGTTTGTTTTTGTGTGTGCCGCTTCTGTGATCGCGGGGTACTCTCTCTCTCTCTGGTCGCAATCGACCGCTGCTAGTGAGAGATGAGAGCCAATCAGCCCGATCCTGGGGGGGGGGCGCCACAAGTACACGTACCCGAAAGGGACAACGTGCTTTGCAGAGGGTTAAGTACACTCCGCAGGAAGAGGAGCCCCTCCCGGCCCTGGGCGGGGGGGGGGGGGGGGGAGGGGGACACGTACCTGCAGTTGGGGTCGCAGGAGTGGTTGACGTAGCGCGCGGGGCCGCCTGCCATGGTCGCGTCTACGACGCGCTCGGCGTCGACGCGGAACATGTACACGCCTCTGTTCTGCTGGTTGTACAGCCGCTCCCGTTTCTCGGCCACCTGCGTGTTTTGGGGGCTCCTCGCTACTCGGCACGCACATACGTATGCACAGACACGCACGCACGGACACGCACCCACATACGTACGTACGCACGGACACACAGGCACATACGTACGCACAGACACGCAAGCACATACGTACGCACAGACACGCACGCACGCACGCACGCACGCAGCGGCACGAGCAGTCGCGACACGCACCTCGTTGCGTATCACCTCTCCGATGTACTCGATGATGAAGGCGTTCATGTCCAGGTCTCGTTTCGCGTACAGGCCCAGGCCCTGGATCTTGGAGCGAGCGAGGTAGACGGAGTCGCGCCACTCCTCCTTCATCGTCCGGTACAGACTCCATTTGCTCTTCGTCTGCAACACGACTCGTTGTTACATCACTGATAGAATCGGTGGGAACGGAATGCCATCTGTGGGACGTGTGGGCCGGCGTCAACCAGCCTCGAACTCGGCTTCGGGGGTGGTGGGGGGATGGGACCACGGCGAGGCCTCCGGTTTTTGACTGCCCCTACCCACCCTAGGTGAAAGGGGAAGGGGCAGACCAACGCCACGCGCAACCTATCGGGGTGCCAGCGCCCCTTAAATGCCGCGCACACGCACACGCCCAGACAGAATTCGGTCGACGTCCTATCGCTGCCCACCTGTAGAGAGCCGGCCTCGAAGCGTCCATAATACGCCTGCCACCAGTCGCTCGCGAGCCCACCCAACTCGAAACCCGCTGCCGTCGTCGCCGTCGACACCGCCTGCGCAAGTGACCATGACAATGTGTCGTCGAGGGAGGGGGAGGGAAGGGGGGGGGGTACTGACGGCGGCGTGCACGCTCGAGTGCCGCGGCTTGATGTAGGTCCGAAAGCGGGGCTCCGCGCGGGCGCAGCCGCTGGGGTTGACGGCGAGCGGCAGGTCCATGAGAGGGCTGCCGCCGTGCTTGAACTGGTACGTGTAGAGCTGGTCGACGCCCGGCAGCTGAACCGGTTCACACCGGTTCGGTTCGACAGACACACAGACAGACAGGAAGAAGGCGAACGCACCGACTCGACCATTCGGAGCACGCTCGACTCCCCCAAGCCGAACATGAGTTCGCCACTGAGATAGCGCGGAAAGAGTTTGAGCGTGTCGCGAGACAGCTCGAAGCGTTTCCGGTCCAGAGCCGTCAGAATGTTGTTCCACGCCTCTGAAGTCGATCAACATACCTCGCATACCTGTAAAACAAGTAGGGGGGGGGGGGGAAACGGGCCTCCGAGGAAGGGAGGGGAGGGAGAGGGTCTACCGGACCCAAAGGTGGGGGTAGGGTACAAGTTCTGAATGAAAAATTGTGCACCAAAATGTCGTAAAATATGCTTCGGCGCTTTGTGTCAAACTCGGGGTCTAAATAGAGTTACTTCGGTGGTTCATGCTAATGATTTAAAGCAAAAAACGGCGCTAGTCCAGTTTAGGCGTTCTTAAAAAAAATAGGCGTTCAAAAAAAAAGTAAGCGTTCTACGAAACTTTAGGCGTTCTACCAAAAAAACGCTTATTCTGGAACGGGCAGTTTCTATCTAATTTAGGCCACGGTTAGGCTTAGGCTTAGGCTTTGATTAGGCTTAGACTTAGGCATTGCCTAGGCTTAGGCTCTGCTCAACCTCGCCTAAGCTGCTAGGCTAGCCACACCCTTATCAAAGCCTAAGCAATGCATAAGCGTAAGCCTAAGCCTAAGCAATGCATAAGCGTAAGCCTAAGCAATGCTTAAGCCTAAGCCTAAGCAATGCTTAAGCCTAAGCCTAAGCAAAGCCTAAGCGTAAGCAACCCTTAAACCTAGGCATTGTCTAAGCATAAGCGTAATCAAAGCCTAAGCCTAAGCAATGCCGCCTAAGCAAGGCCACATTATAACAAGGACATTCTGCCAGTTCCAGAATAAGCGGGTTTTTTTATAGAACGCCTAAAGTTTTGATGAACGCCTATTTTTTTTAGAACGCCTAAACTGGA
>JASAMY010000538.1:0-27114 GCA_030248085.1 Paralinhomoeus sp. GSCO2_6 | reverse complement strand
ATGTAGGTGGATGGAGCCAACTTACACCCGCCTATACATGCACATAATACATGTTATAGGCAGTGGCGTAGCCAGGATTTGGTTCTGGGAGGGGGCAGAGGTTTCCAACTTTTTAACAGGGTCCCCCCCGTTGCGCCGCAGGCGAAAATTTTGAGATTTTGGTTACTTTCGAGCATTTTGAACCTATTTTGGACTACTTTCGAGAAATTTTAACCTATTTTGGGCCACTTTTGAGCAATTTTAACGTATTTTGAGCTACTTTCGAGCATTTTTAACCTTACAAGCGAGCTAAAATTTTTTCTCTCTCATTTGCAACAGGGTTGAAGAAATGACAAATGTTGAAAAATTTTTTTGCACCCATTTTCGGGGGAGGGTATAACCCCCCCCCCCCTTCACCACCCCCTGGCTACGCCACTAGTTATTGGGCATATAGTCGTACTGCATTGTTAATGCTAAAGTACAATGTACAAAGTGCACCATTGCAAAATCAATTATAAACTCCACTATAACAGACAAAATGGGCAGATATACGTCTAGAGAAGACCATCAACACACTTAGAAACACAAACAGCACGTATTTGGACAACCAGAAAGGTCCCTGTATCGAAAAATAATAAAAAGAAAAAATTTTTTTTTTTAATTAAGGAATTTTTTTTATTAATTTAATAAAAAATTTGGGCTTCAATTATTTTTTTACCCATCACTAAGCATACGCATCTCCATGACGCCTTCCCGTCTAGAGCCGCACAAGCAAGCCAAAGACACTGTAGAAGAACGCTCAAGAACGCCGAAGACAGAGCCGAATAACGCCATCTGTATCTAGAGCAGTGACGGCACGAGAAAATCCATAGAGAGGGAAGTCTCGATCTAGTGAAATCTATCAAGAATCGAACCCAGAGCCCGATTCTCAACCAAGAGGACATACGCCGCCCCACTGCAAATTAAATTTTTTGTAAATGATACGGTAAAAAGAAAACTCTTCACGAAAACTCTTCTCTTCACTATGAAGCTCTCTGAAAATCGAGGCGTTTGACGCGCCGATGCCGGTTCCGGATGCTGGTGCGGTTAATTGGAAATCGGCCTGTCATGATATTATTTGTCGTCACTACGCCTTGGGTCCTACATTTGAATTAGAAAATATTACAATACACGAGCTAGGCCGACGTGTAACACTGTTGTAAGTCAAGTAAGTATTCCAGGTAAGAAAGATCACTAAACTGTATTCGCTGAGCCTCTGGTAGGCTATAACCAACCAACTTCTTCAAAAGGTTTTCAACGCAAATAACCCCGAACACGGCGCATAATAACGCTACACCGTATCACTGCTGTAGTGGTACTAGTAGGCGGCGTGCCGCCTCCGGCCGCCATGTGTACGCAATAAATAAGGAACAGCAGCCTGAGAGACCCAGACTCCCTGCTCCTCTGTTGATCGTGAAAACGCGCTACTCCATTGGTACTTTTTTTTCGAGGCTGACATTCCGTTTTTCTCCCTTGATTACTAGGACGTGCACCACATTGACAGTTGTTGACCCAAATTCTGTGCTCTGTTGATCGCCATGGCATGCACCCCATTAACAGTTGTTGACCCAAATTATGAGTTCCTCAGTTGATTGCGAGAGTGTTGTTGTTGTTGGCCCAAATTGAGGCACTCGCGACATCAAGGGCAAAACATTTGATAAGCAATTCATCTATGCGCCCAACCCATAATGTTTGTCTGTTTCACAGTGTCTGTCAACTTCTCTGCTTAAGGCGCTCTTTTCTGCACTTTTCTTCCTTGTCTGAAAAAACTGGCTGCATCGGTCCCGTTCTCCACCCCCGGTATGTGAAGAACAAGAATGTCGGAGCCGCTTCATTTTCTTTTGCTTCTGGCCACTGGCGCGTTGTTCTTCTGCTGTTGCTGTCGAGGACGCGCATAGGAGTGTCCGCTGTTGTTGCAGTGGCTGCAGAAGTAGAGGAAGACGCTGCCGTTGAGGCCTCCACTGTTGTTGTTGTTGAAACTGCTGCTGCCATTGTTGCCACCTCCTGTCGTTGTTGAAATTGTTGTTGCGCCTGCACAATTTGATGCCGCCATTTCGGCGCTGGACATTTCGTCATTATGTTGTTCTGTTTTCTGTGCAGCGTGTACTCGCGATTATGTCCGGTTGCGTTGCAATAATGATTGACGTTGCAATTATGTAACATAGCGCAACCACTTTGTCGCGTGAAACAAACATTTTTTCGATAATACAAAGAGGTGAAAAACCACAGCTAATCGATTCGTGAGTAACTCTGCGGTGCACAGATTGAAGATTTTTCGGTGTGCACTGATTCAAGATTTCGGTGCACTCATTCAAGTTTTAGTGTGCACTGATTCAATAAAAGCGGTGCACTCATTAAATAGTTACCAAACATATGTGAGAAACCAACAACCATGCAGACCAGAAAAATAACTTTCAAATTCCGAGGCAAGGTAAGCTATTCCAAAGTCAAGCCAATTATTATAAGCCGGCGCCAAAGGGCTGATTAAAACCATTAGTCCACTGCCACTAATTATTGGATTTATGGTGTGTCTGCTCAAGATGGTATAGTGCAAAATTTTTGTTATCGAATGTAATGACTGGAGATGTAAAAATGACAGAATAAAGCGTTACAACAAAAAGGGGGAAGGAAATGTGTTCCTGTATTGCAGAAGTGCATTGGTTTCGTTGGTTGCATACTTTTGGATTTTGCTGCAGCACTTTACGGATTCATCATTGTTGCTTTTCAACTGAGCATCCGCAGCATGATTTTATGACACATTGTTTTGATGCTGAGTCACTATTGAGGACATGAAAATATTGATACTGAACCACTTCTGAGCACTTTGTAGCAGGTGTCCTGACCTGAGTTGTAGCGGCTAGTCTCAACAAAGTCGCGTACATTTTGCCAGATCCACTCGGCGACGTCGTCGATGAGATTCGCTTCGCACATTGTGCCGCTGTACCTAAAAGTAGCCAGCCGCGTCCCGACGAGCGGCTCCACCCTGTCCTACACACCCGCGCTACCCACGCACGCACGCATGCACGCACGCACGCACGCACTTGATGTAGGGCCCGTAGGGCGATGGAGAGCAGGACGACCCTGAGGAAGGTGGAGGTGAAGGCGACGAAGAGGGTGACGCCCACGAACTCGAAGATCTCCTTCACGAAGTAGTTGGTGAAGAGCATCGTGCACAGCACCGCCGGCGTGCGCATCGACGCGAACAGCTTCTGGGCGTTGTTCGACTTGACGAAGTTCTCGAACGCCTCCTGCAGACGGGGGCAGGGTGGGAGAGAGGGGCACACATGGAGGGGGGTACCTCGATCTCCTCGTCCAGGTTCTGGAGGGAGGCGCTGGAGAACTCGTTGCCGCCCGTCTTGCGCGTCCGCTTGAAGAGTTCGACCGATTGGCGCTTGAGACGCTCGTGCTCGGCCGAGAGGTCCTCGGTCGACATGAACGCCGTGTCGCCCGCCGCCGCACAGCACAGCTGCGAGTGCGCGCATGCACCCCCCCCCTAACAGTAGGCGGTGTTGGCGCGCGCGACGGCCGCCAGAGTGTTCGCTTCAGCGGTGGCCTGAGCGATGTTGGCAACGATGGTGCTTGCAACCGCGCGCGAGCCAAGACGAGCCAACAACCGACCAGTAGCATCGACTTGGTCGCCGGCAAGTCCTCGCCATGGAAGATCTTGATGTACGCCTGAGCGATCGAAAATATGTCCATGACCATGAATGACGTCATCCTTACGAAAAGTACGCGCACCCGCAAGTCCTCGACGAGCTATCGGCAGGTGACGTCACGGCCGGGGATCTTCTTGACCAAAAGTCGGTCGCTGGCCAGCAGGCGGACGAGCGTGTGTGTACGCTGCTTGAACTCCAGCACGGCTATGCAGCCTGAACCTACAGCCTAAGCAATGCTACGTTAAAAACCGTCCACGACCGTAATAATTGGCTAACATATGCAAAAAATTTGCATTTTGTGTTAAGTCGTTACTTAGTTTTGTAATACTTTGCAAGCAACAGTAGAATTAAGCCACTACTGTAGAGCAGCTGTGTGCGGCCACAGCTTGGTTATTTTGTAATACTGGTCGGTCAATTTATATTTTTTTTTTGTATAGCCGCTACAACACAGGTCAGGACACCAGCTACAAAGTGCTCAGAAGTGGTTCAGTATCAATATTTTCATGTCCTCAATAGTGACTCAGCATCAAAACAATGTGTCATAAAATCATGCTGCGGATGCTCAGTTGAAAAGCAACAATGATGAATCCGTAAAGTGCTGCAGCAAAAATCAAAAGTAGTCAACCAACGCAACCAATGCACTTCTGCAATACAGGAAAACATTTCCTTCCCCCTTTTTGTTGTAACGCTTTATTCTGTCATTTTTACATCTCCAGTCATTACATTCGATAACAAAAATTTTGCACTATACCATCTTGAGCAGACACACCATAAATCCAATAATTAGTGGCAGTGGACTGATGGTTTTAATCAGCCCTTTGGCGCCGGCTTATAATAATTGGCTTGACTTTGGAATAGCTTACCTTGCCTCGGAATTTGAAAGTTATTTTTGTTGTTTGACACGGTTGTTGGTTTCTCACATATGTTTGGTAACTATTTAATGAGTGCACCGCTTTTATTGAATCAGTGCACACTAAAACTTGAATGAGTGCACCGAAATCTTGAATCAGTGCACACCGAAAAATCTTCAATCTGTGCACCGCAGAGTCACTCACGAATCGATTAGCTGTGGTTTTTCACCTCTTTGTATTATCGGATGTTTCGTTTTCACGCGACAAAGTGGTTGCGCTATGTTACATAATTGCAACGTCAATCATTATTGCAACGCAACCGGACATAATCGCGAGTACACGCTGCACAGAGAACAGAACAACATAATGACGAAATGTCCAGCGCCGAAATGGCGGCGGCGTCGAATTGTCCGGCGCAACAACAATTTCAACAACAACAGAGGTGGCAACAATGGCAGCAGCAGTTTCAACAACAACAACAGTGGAGGCCTCAACGGCAGCGTCTTCCTCTACTTCTGCAGCCACTGCAACAACAGCGGACACTCCTATGCGCGTCCTCGACAGCAACAGCAGAAGAACAACGCGCCAGTGGCCAGAAGCAAAAGAAAATGAAGCGGCTCCGACATTCTCTGTTCTTCACATACCGGGGGTGGAGAACAAAAACGATCCAGCCAGTTTTTTCAGACAAGGAAGAAGTGTGCAGAAGCACCTAAGCAGAGAAGTTGACAGACACTGTGAAACAACAAACATTATGCGGTTGGGTGCATAGGATGAATTTGGCTTATTAAAATGTTTTGCCTTGATGTCGCGAGTGCCTCGATTTGGGCCAACAACAACAACACTCTCGCAATCAACTGAGGAACTCATAATTTGGGTCAACAACTGTTAATGGGGTGCATGCCATGGCGATCAACAGAGCACAGAATTTGGGTCAACAACTGTCAATGTGGTGCACGTCCTCGTAATCAAGGGAGGAAAACAGAATGTGAGCCAAAAAAAAAACTACCAATGGGGTGCACGTTTTCAGCGATCAACAGAGGAGCAGGGAGTCTGGGTCTCTCAGGCTGCTGTTCCTTATTTATTGCGTACACATGGCCGCCAAAGGACAGCACGCGCCTCTAAGTACCACTACAGCAGCGATACGGTGTAGCGTTATTATGCGCCGTGTTTGGGGTTATTTGCGTTGAAAACCTTTTGAAGAAGTTGGTTGGTTATAGCCTACAGAGGCTCAGCGAATACAGTTTAGTGATCTTTCTTACCTAGCAATACTTACTTAGACCAACAGTGTTACACGTCGGCCTAGCTCGTGTATTGTAATATTTTCTAATTCAAATGTAGGACCCAAGGCGTAGTGACGACAAATAATATCATGACAGGCCGATTTCCAATTAACCGCACCAGCATCCGGAACCGGCATCGGCGCGTCAAACGCCTCAATTTTCAGAGAGCTTCATCGTGAAGAGAAGAGTTTTCGTGAAGAGTTTTCTTTTTACCGTATCATTTACAAAAAATTTAATTTGCAGTGGGGCGGCGTATGTCCTCTTGGTAGAGAATCGGGCTCTGGGTTCGATTCTTGATTAGACCCACTAAATCGAGACTTCCCTCTCTATGGATTTTCTCGTGCCGTCACTGCTCTAGATACAGATGGCGTTCTTGGGCTGTGTCTTCGGCGTTCTTGAGCGTTCTTCTACAGTGTCTTTGGCTGATTATGCGGCTCTAGACGGGAAGGCGTCATGGAGATGCGTATGCTTAGTGATGGGTAAAAAAATAATTGAAGCCCAAATTTTTTATTAAATTAATAAAAAAATTCCTTAATTAAAAAAAAATTTTTTCTTTATTATTTTTCGATACAGGGACCTTTCTGGTTGTCCAAATACATGCTTTTTGTGTTTCTAAGTGTGTTGATGGTCTTCTCTAGACGTATATCTGCCCATTTTGTCTGTTATAGTGGAGTTTCTGGTAGGGTTAGCAATGGTGCACTTTGTACATTGTACTTTAGCATTAACAATGCAGTACGACTATATGCCCAATAACTAGTGGCGTAGCCAGGGGGGGGTAGTGGGGGGGGGGGTTATACCCTCCCCCGAAGATGGGTCCAAAAAAATTTTTCAACATTTGTCATTTCTTCAACCCTGTTGCAAATGAGAGAGAAAAATTTTAGCTCGCTTGTAAGGTTAAAAATGCTCGAAAGTAGCTCAAAATACGTTAAAATTGCTCAAAAGTGGCCCAAAATAGGTTAAAATTTCTCGAAAGTAGTCCAAAATCGGTTCAAAATGCTCGAAAGTAACCAAAATCTCAAAATTTTCGCCTGCGGCGCAACGGGGGGACCCTGTTAAAAAGTTGGAAACCTCTGCCCCCTCCGAAAACCAAATCCTGGCTACGCCACTGCCTATAACATGTATTATGTGCATGTATAGGCGGGTGTAAGTTGGCTCCATCCACCTACATTTGCTCCCTCCTATAACTTGAAACTTGTTCTAACTTGTTGAGCATTTACTAACAACGCGGAAAACACATTACAATGTCGAGACACACTTTCTCCAAAAACTTACCAATCAATCATTATTTCAACCAAACCTCAACTGTTTGCACGCACGCACGCAGAAATATCAACCACACCACTCAAAAAAAGCACAGCACAAGCCACCAATCTGATCGCCTGCCTGGAGAATGCGCCACACTACTCGCGATCACAACAGCACACCAATGCGGTGTCAGAGTCCTACAACACAGTGGCGGGTCGAGAAAATATTTTCGTAGGGGGAAGGATTTAGCAGAAGGGGGAACCCTGTTGAAATTAACGGCTAATTGTTTCTTTCAGGTGATAGGAGGGAGCAAATGTAGGTGGATGGAGCCAACTTACACCCGCCTATACATGCACATAATACATGTTATAGGCAGTGGCGTAGCCAGGATTTGGTTTTGGGAGGGGGCAGAGGTTTCCAACTTTTTAACAGGGTCCCCCCCGTTGCGCCGCAGGCGAAAATTTTGAGATTTTGGTTACTTTCGAGCATTTTGAACCTATTTTGGACTACTTTCGAGAAATTTTAACCTATTTTGGGCCACTTTTGAGCAATTTTAACGTATTTTGAGCTACTTTCGAGCATTTTTAACCTTACAAGCGAGCTAAAATTTTTCTCTCTCTCATTTGCAACAGGGTTGAAGAAATGACAAATGTTGAAAAATTTTTTGGACCCGATTTCGGGGGAGGGTATAACCCCCCCCCCCCACTACCCCCCCACCCTGGCTACGCCACTAGTTATTGGGCATATAGTCGTACTGCATTGTTAATGCTAAAGTACAATGTACAAAGTGCACCATTGCAAAATCAATTATAAACTCCGCTATAACAGACAAAATGGGCAGATATACGTCTAGAGAAGACCATCAACACACTTAGAAACACAAAAAGCATGTATTTGGACAACCAGAAAGGTCCCTGTATCGAAAAATAATAAAGAAAAAATTTTTTTTTTTTAATTAAGGAATTTTTTTTATTAATTTAATAAAAAATTTGGGCTTCAATTATTTTTTTACCCATCACTAAGCATACGCATCTCCATGACGCCTTCCCGTCTAGAGCCGCATAATCAGCCAAAGACACTGTAGAAGAACGCTCAAGAACGCCGAAGACACAGCCCAAGAACGCCATCTGTATCTAGAGCAGTGACGGCACGAGAAAATCCATAGAGAGGGAAGTCTCGATTTAGTGGGTCTATCAAGAATCGAACCCAGAGCCCGATTCTCTACCAAGAGGACATACGCCGCCCCACTGCAAATTAAATTTTTTGTAAATGATACGGTAAAAAGAAAACTCTTCACGAAAACTCTTCTCTTCACTATGAAGCTCTCTGAAAATCGAGGCGTTTGACGCGCCGATGCCGGTTCCGGATGCTGGTGCGGTTAATTGGAAATCGGCCTGTCATGATATTATTTGTCGTCACTACGCCTTGGGTCCTACATTTGAATTAGAAAATATTACAATACACGAGCTAGGCCGACGTGTAACACTGTTGTAAGTCAAGTAAGTATTCTAGGTAAGAAAGATCACTAAACTGTATTCGCTGAGCCTCTGTAGGCTATAACCAACCAACTTCTTCAAAAGGTTTTCAACGCAAATAACCCCGAACACGGCGCATAATAACGCTACACCGTATCACTGCTGTAGTGGTACTAGAGGCGCGTGCTGCCTTTGGCCGCCATGTGTACGCAATAAATAAGGAACAGCAGCCTGAGAGACCCAGACTCCCTGCTCCTCTGTTGATCGTGAAAACGTGCACCCCATTGGTAGTTTTTTTTTTTGGCTCACATTCTGTTTTCCTCCCTTGATTACGAGGACGTGCACCACATTGACAGTTGTTGACCCAAATTCTGTGCTCTGTTGATCGCCATGGCATGCACCCCATTAACAGTTGTTGACCCAAATTATGAGTTCCTCAGTTGATTGCGAGAGTGTTGTTGTTGTTGGCCCAAATCGAGGCACTCGCGACATCAAGGCAAAACATTTGATAAGCAATTCATCTATGCGCCCAACCCATAATGTTTGTTGTTTCACAGTGTCTGTCAACTTCTCTGCTTAGGTGCTTCTGCACACTTCTTCCTTGTCTGAAAAAACTGGCTGGATCGTTTTTGTTCTCCACCCCCGGTATGTGAAGAACAAGAATGTCGGAGCCGCTTCATTTTCTTTTGCTTCTGGCCACTGGCGCGTTGTTCTTCTGCTGTTGCTGTCGAGGACGCGCATAGGAGTGTCCGCTGTTGTTGCAGTGGCTGCAGAAGTAGAGGAAGACGCTGCCGTTGAGGCCTCCACTGTTGTTGTTGTTGAAACTGCTGCTGCCATTGTTGCCACCTCTGTTGTTGTTGAAATTGTTGTTGCGCCGGACAATTCGACGCCGCCATTTCGGCGCTGGACATTTCGTCATTATGTTGTTCTGTTCTCTGTGCAGCGTGTACTCGCGATTATGTCCGGTTGCGTTGCAATAATGATTGACGTTGCAATTATGTAACATAGCGCAACCACTTTGTCGCGTGAAACAAACATTCGATAATACAAAGAGGTGAAAAACCACAGCTAATCGATTCGTGAGTAACTCTGCGGTGCACAGATTGAAGATTTTTCGGTGTGCACTGATTCAAGATTTCGGTGCACTCATTCAAGTTTTAGTGTGCACTGATTCAATAAAAGCGGTGCACTCATTAAATAGTTACCAAACATATGTGAGAAACCAACAACCATGCAGACCACAAAAATAACTTTCAAATTCCGAGGCAAGGTAAGCTATTCCAAAGTCAAGCCAATTATTATAAGCCGGCGCCAAAGGGCTGATTAAAACCATTAGTCCACTGCCACTAATTATTGGATTTATGGTGTGTCTGCTCAAGATGGTATAGTGCAAAATTTTTGTTATCGAATGTAATGACTGGAGATGTAAAAATGACAGAATAAAGCGTTACAACAAAAAAGGGGGAAGGAAATGTTTTCCTGTATTGCAGAAGTGCATTGGTTGCGTTGGTTGACTACTTTTGGTTTTTGCTGCAGCACTTTACGGATTCATCATTGTTGCTTTTCAACTGAGCATCCGCAGCATGATTTTATGACACATTGTTTTGATGCTGAGTCACTATTGAGGACATGAAAATATTGATACTGAACCACTTCTGAGCACTTTGTAGCAGGTGTCCTGACCTGAGTTGTAGCGGCTAGTCTCAACAAAACTATAAATTGACCGACCAGTATTACAACATAACAAAGCTGTGGCCGGACACAGCTGCTCTACAGTAGTGGCTTAATTCTACTGTTGCTTGCAAAGTATTACAAAACTAAGTAACGACTTAACACAAAATGCAAATTTTTTGCATAGTGTCGCCAATTATTACGGTCGTGGACGGTTTTTAACGTAGCATTGCTTAGGCTGTAGGTTTAGGCTGCATAGCCGTGCTGGAGTTCAAGCAGCAGCTGCGCACGCTCACTGCCCGCCTGCTGGCCAGCGACCGACTTTTTGGTCTAGAAGATCGCCGGTCGTGACGTCACCTGCCGAGAGCTCGTCGTGTACTTGCGGGTGCGCGTACTTTTCGTAAAGATGACGTCATGGTCATGGACATATTTT
The DNA here is from genome assembly GCA_030248085.1 of Paralinhomoeus sp. GSCO2_6. Taxonomy (NCBI): domain Eukaryota; kingdom Metazoa; phylum Nematoda; class Chromadorea; order Monhysterida; family Linhomoeidae; genus Paralinhomoeus; species Paralinhomoeus sp. GSCO2_6. Next base: position 16,485 of record JASAMY010000538.1, on the reverse strand, counting down.
CGATCGCTCAGGCGTACATCAAGATCTTCCAAGGCGAGGACTTGCCGGAGGCCAAGTCGATGCTACTGGTCGGTTGTTGGCTCGTCTTGGCTCGCGCGCGCTTGCAAGCACCATCGTTGCCAACATCGCTCAGGCCACCGCCGAAGCGAACACTCTGGCGGCCGTCGCGCGCGCCAACACCGCCTACATGCGCGCACTCGCAGCTGTGCTGTGCGGCGGCGGGCGACACGGCGTTCATGTCGACCGAGGACCTCTCGGCCGAGCACGAGCGTCTCAAGCGCCAATCGGTCGAACTCTTCAAGCGGACGCGCAAGACGGGCGGCAACGAGTTCTCCAGCGCCTCCCTCCAGAACCTGGACGAGGAGATCGAGGTACCCCCCTCCATGTGTGCCCCTCTCTCCCACCCTGCCCCCGTCTGCAGGAGGCGTTCGAGAACTTCGTCAAGTCGAACAACGCCCAGAAGCTGTTCGCGTCGATGCGCACGCCGGCGGTGCTGTGCACGATGCTCTTCACCAACTACTTCGTGAAGGAGATCTTCGAGTTCGTGGGCGTCACCCTCTTCGTCGCCTTCACCTCCACCTTCCTCAGGGTCGTCCTGCTCTCCATCGCCCTATGGGCCTACATTAGGTGCGTGCGTGCGTGCGTGCGTGCGTGCATGCGTGCGTGCGTGGGTAGCGCGGGTGTGTAGGACAGGGTGGAGCCGCTCGTCGGGACGCGGCTGGCTACTTTTAGGTACAGCGGCACAATGCGCGAAGCGAATCTCATCGACGACGTCGCCGAGTGGATCTGGCAAAATGTACGCGACTTTGTTGCGCAGTACCTGTGACATGAATCACCCTTTGACTTGCGAGGAAGTGTTGCGCCAGAGTGGAAAACTTTATATCAACATATCGCGAAAATAGGCACCTCTTAGTGAAAATTGACTGAATAACGGGGTGGGGGCGCATAAGTTGCGACTGTTGTGGGAGGGGGGGGGGAGGGGCGGGGTGCCCCAGTTACAGGCAATGTGCGTGGTACCCAGGGGGGGGGGGGGGCTGCGTGCACGCCCCCCAACTTGACGCTCCTCCTCTTTCAGATCCTGACGCCGTTCGTTCGGGAGCGGTGAAGAAGGCGATCGAAATTCTGGTGGGTCGACGGGGGGCGGGCGATGGCTGCGAAAGGAGAGCGGGCTGTGCTTTGCAGGGCCTCAAGGACACCAAGAAGTCGAAGGCCGGCGACGTCAGCGCACGCAATCGCTCCCGTGTCGGCGTCAAGCGGCTACCTTCGGCGGCTCCTGCACAGGTGCGCTGGCTCTTGTCCGCGTGTACGTCGCTCGCACGTGTTTTGTCCACATCTGTAACTGGGTCTGGAATGACATTTTTTTGGTAGGGGGTCTCCGGAACAGAAAATATGATGGGAGCCGACCATTTTTTGAATTTACTGGCACTTTTTGGTCAAAATATAGGTCAAAATAGGGTCTAATTAGTGTTATTTCGCCGTTTTATGGTCGTATAGCAGTGAAACACCTTTTACTCACTGTTTCGTTTTAGACAGAGTGAAAATCTCTTGGAGAATATGGGGGGGGGTTGGGAGAGTATTACAAAAATAGTCCCCCGCCAACTCCCCAGTTACAGGTATGGTTTGTGAAGGGAGCGACCATTTTGTGGTCGGTCGGGTCGGGAGCGTACCATCCATCCATGCTTTTTATCCTAAGGCTCTGAAAAGGCCATTTATAGCATATCTTAGCCCTTTTTAAAGAAAGACATATTCACACCCAACTTTTGTCCAAACTTATTCTCCTTGCACCCCCCCCCCCCTTTGCAGAATTTCTTACACACCATACGTCCCATGATAGTTTCCGACCCTTCTCCGAGCGAAAACTCGGTTACATTTGTTTACATTCCCAGTCTTCTTCTTTTTTTTGCCAACACCTCTCCAAATCCAAATATCCTTTCCCTCTACCTACTAGTTTGGACGAAAACCCTTCACACCCTTATCTCCCTCCCATTTACTTGGGGGGGGGGGGTCGGCCTCCAACTCTTCCTCTCTCCTCCCCCCCCTTCCCTTCCCTTCCCCTTTTCTCTCCCCCAGACGGCGCAGGCACCCTCTCCCCCCCCCCCCCCCCCCTCCCTCCCTAAGCACTACCATGACCCCCTCTAACCCTTGCCCCTTCTTCCTTCCCTCCCCTAATCCCCTCCCCTCTCTCTCTACCTTCTCTTCTCTTCTCTTTCTCTGCTCCTAACCAACAATCAACTGCTCCCCACCTTTCGCGTACCCCCCTCTCTTCTCTTGAGCCGCTACAACTCAGGTCAGGACACCTGCTACAAAGTGCTCAGAAGTGGTTGTATCAATATTTTCATGTCCTCAATAGTGACTCAGCATCAAAACAATGTGTCATAAAATCATGCTGCGGATGCTCAGTTGAAAAGCAACAATGATGAATCCGTAAAGTGCTGCAGCAAAAACCAAAAGTAGTCAACCAACGCAACCAATGCACTTCTGCAATACAGGAAAACATTTCCTTCCCCCTTTTTGTTGTAACGCTTTATTCTGTCATTTTTACATCTCCAGTCATTACATTCGATAACAAAAATTTTGCACTATACCATCTTGAGCAGACACACCATAAATCCAATAATTAGTGGCAGTGGACTAATGGTTTTAATCAGCCCTTTGGCGCCGGCTTATAATAATTGGCTTGACTTTGGAATAGCTTACCTTGCCTCGGAATTTGAAAGTTATTTTTGTGGTCTGCATGGTTGTTGGTTTCTCACATATGTTTGGTAACTATTTAATGAGTGCACCGCTTTTATTGAATCAGTGCACACTAAAACTTGAATGAGTGCACCGAAATCTTGAATCAGTGCACACCGAAAAATCTTCAATCTGTGCACCGCAGAGTTACTCACGAATCGATTAGCTGTGGTTTTTCACCTCTTTGTATTATCGAATGTTTGTTTCACGCGACAAAGTGGTTGCGCTATGTTACATAATTGCAACGTCAATCATTATTGCAACGCAACCGGACATAATCGCGAGTACACGCTGCACAGAGAACAGAACAACATAATGACGAAATGTCCAGCGCCGAAATGGCGGCGTCGAATTGTCCGGCGCAACAACAATTTCAACAACAACAGAGGTGGCAACAATGGCAGCAGCAGTTTCAACAACAACAACAGTGGAGGCCTCAACGGCAGCGTCTTCCTCTACTTCTGCAGCCACTGCAACAACAGCGGACACTCCTATGCGCGTCCTCGACAGCAACAGCAGAAGAACAACGCGCCAGTGGCCAGAAGCAAAAGAAAATGAAGCGGCTCCGACATTCTTGTTCTTCACATACCGGGGGTGGAGAACAAAAACGATCCAGCCAGTTTTTTCAGACAAGGAAGAAGTGTGCAGAAGCACCTAAGCAGAGAAGTTGACAGACACTGTGAAACAACAAACATTATGGGTTGGGCGCATAGATGAATTGCTTATCAAATGTTTTGCCTTGATGTCGCGAGTGCCTCGATTTGGGCCAACAACAACAACACTCTCGCAATCAACTGAGGAACTCATAATTTGGGTCAACAACTGTTAATGGGGTGCATGCCATGGCGATCAACAGAGCACAGAATTGGGGTCAACAACTGTAAATGTGGTGCACGTCCTCGTAATAAAGGTAGTAAAACAGAATGTGAGCCAAAAAAAAAAAAACTACCAATGGGGTGCACGTTTTCACGATCAACAGAGGAGCAGGGAGTCTGGGTCTCTCAGGCTGCTGTTCCTTATTTATTGCGTACACATGGCGGCCAAAGGCAGCACGCGCCTCTAGTACCACTACAGCAGTGATACGGTGTAGCGTTATTATGCGCCGTGTTCGGGGTTATTTGCGTTGAAAACCTTTTGAAGAAGTTGGTTGGTTATAGCCTACAGAGGCTCAGCGAATACAGTTTAGTGATCTTTCTTACCTAGAATACTTACTTGACTTACAACAGTGTTACACGTCGGCCTAGCTCGTGTATTGTAATATTTTCTAATTCAAATGTAGGACCCAAGGCGTAGTGACGACAAATAATATCATGACAGGCCGATTTCCAATTAACCGCACCAGCATCCGGAACCGGCATCGGCGCGTCAAACGCCTCGATTTTCAGAGAGCTTCATAGTGAAGAGAAGAGTTTTCGTGAAGAGTTTTCTTTTTACCGTATCATTTACAAAAAATTTAATTTGCAGTGGGGCGGCGTATGTCCTCTTGGTAGAGAATCGGGCTCTGGGTTCGATTCTTGATAGACCCACTAAATCGAGACTTCCCTCTCTATGGATTTTCTCGTGCCGTCACTGCTCTAGATACAGATGGCGTTCTTGGGCTGTGTCTTCGGCGTTCTTGAGCGTTCTTCTACAGTGTCTTTGGCTGATTATGCGGCTCTAGACGGGAAGGCGTCATGGAGATGCGTATGCTTAGTGATGGGTAAAAAAATAATTGAAGCCCAAATTTTTTATTAAATTAATAAAAAAAATTCCTTAATTAAAAAAAAAAATTTTTTCTTTATTATTTTTCGATACAGGGACCTTTCTGGTTGTCCAAATACATGCTTTTTGTGTTTCTAAGTGTGTTGATGGTCTTCTCTAGACGTATATCTGCCCATTTTGTCTGTTATAGTGGAGTTTATAATTGATTTTGCAATGGTGCACTTTGTACATTGTACTTTAGCATTAACAATGCAGTACGACTATATGCCCAATAACTAGTGGCGTAGCCAGGGGGGGGGGTAGTGGGGGGGGGGGGGTTATACCCTCCCCCGAAATCGGGTCCAAAAAATTTTTCAACATTTGTCATTTCTTCAACCCTGTTGCAAATGAGAGAGAGAAAAATTTTAGCTCGCTTGTAAGGTTAAAAATGCTCGAAAGTAGCTCAAAATACGTTAAAATTGCTCAAAAGTGGCCCAAAATAGGTTAAAATTTCTCGAAAGTAGTCCAAAATAGGTTCAAAATGCTCGAAAGTAACCAAAATCTCAAAATTTTCGCCTGCGGCGCAACGGGGGGGACCCTGTTAAAAAGTTGGAAACCTCTGCCCCCTCCCAAAACCAAATCCTGGCTACGCCACTGCCTATAACATGTATTATGTGCATGTATAGGCGGGTGTAAGTTGGCTCCATCCACCTACATTTGCTCCCTCCTATCACCTGAAAGAAACAATTAGCCGTTAATTTCAACAGGGTTCCCCCTTCTGCTAAATCCTTCCCCCCTACGAAAATATTTTCTCGACCCGCCACTGTGTTGTAGGACTCTGACACCGCATTGGTGTGCTGTTGTGATCGCGAGTAGTGTGGCGCATTCTCCAGGCAGGCGATCAGATTGGTGGCTTGTGCTGTGCTTTTTTGAGTGGTGTGGTTGATATTTCTGCGTGCGTGCGTGCAAACAGTTGAGGTTTGGTTGAAATAATGATTGATTGGTAAGTTTTTGGAGAAAGTGTGTCTCGACATTGTAATGTGTTTTCCGCGTTGTTAGTAAATGCTCAACAAGTTAGAACAAGTTTCAAGTTATAGGTGCAATCAGTTACAGGATACGTCTGCGTTACATCATTTTTACAACTGCGAATGACGCGACCGCGACCGCGTGTGCTTCACCTTTTTGGATGAGGTGGTGGTAGTACCCATAGTCAAGAAATTTAAAATATTTACATAAAACAAAATATTTACATATTTACATGAAATGCAATATTTACATTTCAATATTTGAATTGTTTTATATTTAGAAATACAGTATACAACAAATGAACACGCAACTTGCATTGGGATTCTCTCACGCTCCATACCATAATGCGACCGAGAATCGAAGGGAAACCTAAGCTCAGTGAACCAGTGAACCAGTGAACCGAGAGAAACGCACCATAATATTTTAAATGCGTTGACTCTCGTTGCTCACCGGTAAATACAAAAAAAACGCGTTCAGATGGCGCCAGAAAACAACAAATGGCGCGCTTCAGCGCCACAGAGCCCGGGGCAGAGAAGACCTCGTCCACGGTGTTACGCGCCGGCCCCTCCGCCTCGTCGCGCCACCGATACGCCAACTAAAGGAGCAATGGAGAGGAGCGCCCGTGTAGATGGACACACTGCGAGTCGGCGCGAGTCGAACCGTCTTGAGTCCGTTGAGCACGACGCCGCACTCCTCGACGATGCCGACGCGGATCCGACTGATCAGCGCGATGCGCGCCAGCTGCGGCGCATTGTAGAAGAGCGCCGTGAAGTTGTCCAGCGCCCACGGCTCGGGATACGCTAAAGGGGTTGGGCAGGGACAGTCGTGCGCGACTGCTACAGCCACGAAAGGAGAAGGGGAGGAGGGGCGGGGAATGGGCTGCTGACTAGTGGTCTCCTCGACGAGTTGGAAGAGCTGGCTCTCGGTCCACTGGAAGTCGTAGGAGCGCCGGTTGGCCGTGGGCACTGGAGAGGCGGGCGAGCGACTCGAGCGCCCTGCTCAGCGGCTGCACGCGTCGACAGAAGTCGGCGTAGTCAGTCACCGGGAAGTCGCATACGCTCTTCCAGTCGATCGACGCTGCAATCAGCCGAGTGCACGCATGCACAACGGGGCGTTGCCGAGGAGAGTGGGAGGTGCGCCGCACTCACGATTCTGGCGAACGAAGACGGCCGCGTTGCGCGGTCCGCTCGCCGGGGAGGGCATGCGGACCTGTCGGCCGGCCAGTACGGGCGCGTAGAGTACGTAGAGGAGGCGACCGCGGCGCTCGGCGGCGGGCTGGCAGTCGAGCAGCTTCGTAAGCCAGAAGGGCCTGTCCCGAGCGTCCTTGAAGCGGTGGTCGAGAAAGACGAGTCGGCAGAACTGCCGCACCGCGAACGCGTTCTCCGCTTCCGCCGAACGCCGCTCGGCCGAGGGGAGGCGCTCTTCTGAGGCACCGAAAGGACGCGCGCGCGTCAGGGTCACGCGCGCAGCAGAGCTGCCACTCCTGCCGGCTGATGTGCTGCTTAAGGCGCGCCCCCTTGTTCGTCACGGCCGAGCAGCGCAGCCGGTAGTAGTCGAGCAGGGAGGGAATGCTGCCAAAGCGCCGGCCCCTGAACAGTCGCCAACCCTCCTTCTCCGTCGCCTTGTAGTCGAGTGATGAGGATGTGCTCGATGTGCGCGGGGCCCAGGACGCTGATGACGTAGCGCTTCTCGGCCTTGTGCTCCGACTCGCGCACCAGGAAGTCGCCCTGCGTCTGCAGCAGCAGCTCCATGTCCTGGCGAGGCATCAGTCCGTGGTAGTACGGCATCGTCTCCATGTTCTCGAATTCGCTCCGTGGTCCTCTGGCCGTGCCCGGTGGCGAACCCGCCCGCCGCGGAGCCGAGGTGCCGGCGCCGCCGCTCTTGGCCCGCCGCTCAAGGACACCCACGCCCGCACGCTCACACGCGCGCACGCTCGCACAAACGCACAAGCGCGCACGCACGTGCACGCGCACAGGCACGCGCACACGGGCTCGCTCGCACGAACCCGAACCTAAATCCTGAGTCTAAGCCTATTAGCCTAAGCCTATTGTGTGTGATCGCGTTGTTAGTGTTTTACGGTTAAGAACTGAGCGTCAACGCGTTTAAAATATTATGGTGTGTTTCTCTCGGTTCACTGGTTCACTGGTTCACTGAGCTTAGGTTTCCCGAATCGAAGAATTGTGGCCACTAGAATCGGCGGTTATATTCCAGAAAGGCGGCCCATAAAAAAAACCACCGGCCCATAAAAATACTACCGGCCCATACGCTTGGGCGGCCCATTCGTATGGGCCGCTTTTCTAAGCCTAAGCTACACGATGCCGGCCCATTGAGTTTGTTGGTGGTTTTCGCTCGTTTTTGTGCCTCTTGGCCAGTCACTGTTCACTGCCAACTGTGCCTAGTGCTATTAGCACGGGTTCTTGGGTAAATTTGATTGAGGCCCCCATATGATGCCCATCCATCAGAGACGATTCGAGTGTCTGGTCGCACATATGTATGTAAACAGCTGCCCAATCAAAGTGGCTGCTGTTCTTTCCGCAACTGGTACAAGTACAACACGGTTGGTCCCTCTTTGTACCATCCCAAATACCTAGGTAAGAAAATGTGATGCCACATCAGTTACAATGGTTTTTTTTCCCTACCCATTCATATTGTCGCTGCAGTTGGGCCCCTCTATGATATTTTGCGCCGTACATCTTGGACTCGTCAATTTCCACTATTGTTCCTGCGCCACCTATTCTGTTGTTTGGCCCGTAGTGATCACGAACCCTGAATGAAAATAGTTTGCTTGACTGGTTGTCTGGTGTGACCCCACGTGTGTCTGGTGTGTGTGTGTGTTGTTGCACAATTTGAAAAAATAAAATTTTTTTTTTAATTTAAATTTAAAAACCCAGGGTTGAACAATGGGTGTGAATAAATAGGTGTATAATTGTCAGTATGCTGCTTTGCCTACCAATCTTGGCAAACATCTCGAATAAAGTTCATCCAATCAACAACTGAGGTGTGTGACTGTATGCCCGTCTCAGCAGTTATTTGCTGGATGTTGGATTTCGAATGCGCACTCCACATGTAGATGATTTTAAAGTATCTAGTAAAAATCCGCTAAAATATTTTCTACCCCCTGAACAAATGCAAACTACCCCGCCGAATGCAATGTCACTACCCCCCTGAATAAAACTAATTACCCCCTAATTGCACCTATCCCTTGAACAAACGAAACTACCCCTCCGAATAAATGAAACTACCCCTCCAAATAATTTCAAGTACCCCTACAAAAAATGCTTTTCTGCCGCGCGCTCGAAACTACCCATCCAAATAAACGAAACTACCCCTCCCAACAAATGAGATTTCCCCCGATTAAATGAACTTGCCCCCTGAATAAATGAATGTGTCGAGCAAGCAAGCGCCACAAACGTCACACGAATAACATCAGCAAGTACCTCCGACAAGCATAACAATGAGTGTCTATACAATAGCCAGCGTAACGACTTTGAAAGCGACATTACAACTCAGTCGTCAGGGATCAGAGCGGCTCGCACTTTCTTGGGTCGACCGCGCTTCTCTTCTGTCCCAAAGGCACGTCCTTAGCTGCCTCGGGGATCTGTGGGACTACGGGGTACGACTGTGGGATCTCGGGGTCCAGGCGGACGGGGCGGGCGACTAATTTGTGGGGTCGTTGTGCTCGACCACTTGCCCACCATCGTCTCGATCTTCGGCTCCAACTCGCCCATGGAGAGGCGCTTGCTTGCGCAGGGCGCAGGCTCGATTTATACTTCCAGCTCCTTCGCTTTACTTAAACCTTAAAACTTAAACTTTACTTGATGTCTTTTTGGTTCCACCAAGCCTTGCGGTAGCCACAGCTGCGCGCGCGTCCTCCAGCGAGTTGAACTTGGCCATCGCTTTGTACACTACAGGCGCGCTGCGAGCAGACTTGGGAGCTCGGCGTGGTACGGGACGGGAGGTAGGGGAAGTTATTAATCGGGGGAAATCTATTTGTTGGGAGGGGTAGTTTCATTTATTTGGATGAGTTTTAGCGCAGGGCAGAAATGCATTTCTTGTAGGGGTACTTGGAATTATTTGGAGAGGTAGTTATTATTCGGAGGGGTATTTTCATTTGTTAGGGGGTAGTTGTAGGGGGTAAATAGTTTTATTCAGGGGGGTGACATTGCATTCGGCGGGGTGTTGATTTGTTAGGGGTAGAAAAATTCATAGCCGTAAAAATCTAGTAAAAAATGAGTCAGCTCTCACAGACACTTTGACGTATTGTCCATTTGGTGCCACGGCAGTGTCTAGCTCCACTAGAATTGGTGCACAAATGCGTGAAGACCCAAGACGGTGAGGGAATTGAGGGCGAATGCGAGGGCGACGTGTGCTAGCATTTGAATGCAAAGGTTGTCTTGTACTGTACTGATGGGACGAATCGAAATAAAAGTGTGGAACACAGGTCAATTGATTGGCCGAGCAGCAAGGGCTGTGACAAGCTGAAGAAGGTGGTTTGCATAGCCACCAGAAAGCCTGTGCAGAAGTTGGAGGGGATGGTTCGTGCAAGTGGTGCGTGGGAGACTTCTGCAACGCCAAGGACGAGCGCAAAGGTGCACCTATGCGTGTGCATGTACATGCCAGTGTGTAAACGCCCACTCTCTAATGAACGCAGAGGGGGCGCTTCAGAACACAGTTATGCAATGAAATGCTTGTCAAAACAGTTATTGTCACGCGGTATTCTACATTTGGGTACTGTATATTGCCTGTATGCACTAGAACAGCTATTGTTTAGCCGCAGCAAAGGCGATTTGCACCAATAACTGTACAATTTTCATGTTTAACCAACGATTATTGGGTCTGCACAGCATTGTTGCAACGCCATTTAGTAGTTGAGTTTATGAACGCTCCCCCTCCAACGAACGCCCAGGGTAGAGGGTGGGTTAAAAAATGAACGCCCAGAGCGTCCATTGAGGGATTTACGGTATTATAATGCTACACGCAGGTGCATCGAGCGTGAAGCAGAGCTGCGTGGTAGCGCTGGCGATCTCGATCGTGACAATGATCATAAAGTAGTATCATGCTTTGTATGAGCGCTTACAACTGCTCCAAGCGACTACCAATGAAGAAGATGCTATTACAACATTGCTAGCCATGCCAATAGCCCATCGTGCGTGCCTTGTGTTGGTCTCGTCAGCATAGACGTTGATGCTGTTACAACATTGCCAATAGCCCATCGTGCCTTGTGTTGCTCTCGTCAGTATAGATGAGAAGGAACAGCGTCTATGCATCTTACGCTATAACCGCAAAAACGGGCAAGGTTTGCTATGAACAAAATGGCGACAATGCCAAAAAAACATACAGAACATGCCCAACAGTTAATTGAATTAGACAATGGACGCGTAAAATACAGTGTCCAACAAAATGGGCATATCCCTAACCAAATACAGTGTAATGGGCATCTGTAATTTGTAATGGCATGCTGCTAGTTTTGCTGCTTGTTGGTTGGCTCGAAGGCACAGAAAGAGCGAAAACCACCAACAAACTCAATGGGCCGGCATCGTGTACTTAGGCTTAGAAAAGCGGCCCATACGAATGGGCCGGTCTCGCGTGATGTCACCTGGCCGGCCCGTTGAAAGGGCCGCCCAAGCGTATGGGCGGTAGTATTTTTATGGGCCGGTGGTGTTTTTATGGGCCGCCTTTCTGGAATATAACCGAATCGGCGACCGGCGGACGACCATCTGCTGGCTTAGCCACACCTCCCTAGTTCCTTATGGACACTGAGCAAGGCAACTCGGTTGAGAACATCCAGAATTTGGCGGAATCCGAGAATGACAGAGGGCGGCGGGACGAAAACCGGTCGATTCCTGTCTACTCTGCCGCAGCAGCAGCCCACGAGAACGAGGAGGTGCCGCCGAGCTGCTCGCGTCGACAGCCTTCGGGAGGCAGCGGCGCCGTCGACAACTACATCTCGGCCGAGTTTGCCAGGAGTGTGAAGCTCATCGACAGGAGTGGTGGGTTGATTGCGCTTTTTGATTCTTTTAACTTTCGCCCACTGACATGGAGTATAATTGGGCCGACCCGACACCGAGGCACTGTGAGAGCGTTCATCGTCGATTGCCCAATGGGGATTAGTTAGTGACTGAGTGCAACCGTGGTGGGAGTCGAACCCCCGACCACGAGTGCTTTCCATCGGGCTTACGCGCTCTCACAATCTGAGGAGGGGTTCAGTGAGCGCCACCGCGGTGTCTTCGACGCGCCGGCCGGCGACGTCGACGTCGACTTCGACGCCGGGTGCGGGCAGCGTGGTGATCCCGGTGCTGTCGCGCATCGGCTCGCAGGCGTCGGTGCGCTGCCGCGGCCCGGCCGGCCGACGCGCGTCCAAGGCGTCCAGCTACTGCGCGGACGAGGGCGCCGACGCCCAAGCGACCGTCAAGGAGCGCAATCGACTGATGCTCTTCAGTGACAGATTGGCAGACGTCGCCTTCTTGGTGGGCGCTGAGAAACAGGTTCGCTGGCCAGCAGCTTCAGTGCTCAACGATCGTGATCTGGGCACTGATCATGGCCCAGTGGTAGAGAAATCCGCCTCTTGCGCGCACGGTCCTGCGTTCGATTCTTGGGGGGGACGCCCACTAACGAGGGTTTCCCTCTGACTGGATTTTCTGGTGCTGTCTCTGCCCTAGATTGCGGATGGCGTCGTTCCGAATGTCTTTGGCTAATTCTGCGGCTCTAGACGGGAAGGCTCAAGGAGATGGGCATGCTTGGGCACTGAGACGTCTTCCTAGCGTCGTCGCCCATAATCCAATAGCAACAATCTCCGAAACGCAAAAGTGTAAATTTCGCTGCAGAGAGTGCCCGCTCACGGCTACCTGCTGGCGACGGGCTCGAGCGTCTTCTACGCCATGCTGCACGGCAGCTTCAAGCAGTGCGACCTCATTGAAATTCCCGACGTGGAGCCGGTCGCGTTCCGGATTCTCTTGCGGTATTTGCCTTGACGATTGTCTCTCTCTCTCCACATGTATGCGTGAGAGTGCGTGCGTGAGAGACCGTGGCCGGTTACAACAGCTACCTGTACACTGCCGAGGTGGCGCTGGAGCGTGAGACGGTGCTGGCGACGCTGTACGCGGCGCGCAAGTACCTCGTCTCCCATCTGGTGCAGCGCTGCGTCGACGTCCTCGCCGCCAGCCTCTGCGCCTCCACCGTCTGCCTGCTGCTCTCCCAGACGACGCTGCTCGACGGCGAGCCACTACTCGACAAGTGCGCCTCCTCCCTCCTCCGCCTGTCGTCACATAGGTGTAGGTAGATTGGCTCGAAAGCCGGGGGGGCGTCTCTGGGGTTTCGAGGGGGGTTAGAGCGGTCCCGGGTAAATTGTGGAGTGGGGGGAGGCGAAGTGGGAAGATTTCGCACCAAAATAGCCTGTAAATGTGTTCTTTTTTGTCCAAAATCCAAATTAAGGCCTAAGTAGCACTTTTTGGACGTTTTTGGCTTACGCTGCAATCGCAAACACGCATGGTTCGCCAATTTTTTCAATTTCGAGCCCCCCCCCCCCCTTGACCCACTTTATTATGGCCTGTCATCCGGAAAGGAGTTGTGGCGGCGACACGGCCGAGGGACGAGCGTTTGCAGCTGCTGGGAGCTGTTGGACGCGCTCGCGGGTCAGGCTCTCAAGTCAGAGGCGTTCGAGGAGCTGGATGCGGAGACGCTGTGCCGGCTGCTGGGCCGCGACACCCTCCACTGTCGCGAGACGGTCGTCTTCGAGGCGGCGCTCGGCTGGGCGCGGGCCGAGTGCCGCCGACGCGCGCTCGACCCCGCCTCCCCCGTCGAGCTCCGCCGGTGTCTGGGGCCCGCGTTCGCGCTGTTGCGTCTGCCCGCCATGACGATCAAGGAGTTCGCCAACGGACCCGCCCAATCGGGCCTGCTCACCGACCGCGAGGTCGCCGACGTCTTCCTCTGGTTCGCGGCCGACGAGAAGCCGCGCCAACTCTTCGAGACGCGCCCCAGGAAGGGACTGCCCCTCAAGCGCTGTCGGCGCTTCCTCACCTGCGCCTACAGGTGAGGCGCCCCTCTGATCTCTCTTGCTCCTCGAGCCACGCGTAAGATGACGATTACAGGTCGAACCAGTGGCGCTACCGCGGCCGCTGGGACAGCGTCCAGTTCAGCGCCGACCGCCGCATCTTTGTCTGCGGCGTCTCCCTCTACGGCAGCAGCGGAGGAGCGGCCGAGTACAAGGCGGTCGTCGAGCTCAAGAGGGGCCCGCTCACCCTCGAGAGGTCGCCCCCCCTGCCCCCCCCCCCGCCGGTGCTTCTCTCAAACGTGTCGTCCGGCGTCTTCAGAGTGGACACGATCTTCTTCTGCGACGGCAGCTCCAGCGTCTTTCCCGTCTTCTTCGACGAACCAGTGCAGGTGCGCCAGGGGGGGGGGGCGCCACAATTGTACACTCACCCATTCACTCGCCTTTTTCCCGCGTCTTTAGATCGAGGCGGACGTTCCGTACACGGTGAGCGCGGTCCTCGACGGCACCGAGTTGAGCTACTTTGGACAGGAAGGTCGGTGTCGGTGCTTGTCGCACTTGTGGTTGTGTGCCAGAGTGGGATGTTGTTTCTCGTCTCGCAGGAATGGCGGATGTGCAATGCGCAGACGGCGGGGTGCTACTTCCCAGTTCCAATGCTCCACGGAGAGCACCAATGGCACCGGTGTGCAGGGCGGACAGATTCCCGAGATCCTCTTCTACGCATGACCCCCCCCCCCCCCCCTAAAATATTACCCCCCCCCCCCCACCACCACGATCGAGTTGCTGACCCGACTGTGAAGCGCATGGCTGTCGTCCGACGAGATATCTCTCAGTGCACTTGTTTGTTCATACGTACCCAACACAAGCCAAGGAAAAGTCCGTGACGACAGCGTCTGTGTGTATTCATGTCTGTGTATTCTATGAGCAAGGAATGCTACACTCGTGTATGATCGCGCTCACCTACGCGTCGTTGCGTCGGTCCTACTGTCTCCCTTGCCCACACTGTCATGTCGTGCTCCTCACCACCCCCCATTGCCTAATAGCCGCTATGTGGCCGGCAGTTCGGATTTCGCGGCTGTGTCTCCGCTGGTCTTCCTACGCGGCCACGACATCTGGTCGACGCGCTAACAGCTACCGATGCGGCGTGGGTTCCACCCAAAGGTCCACCTTTCAGCGGATGTACCGCGCCAAGGTCGTCCAGCCCGACGGCTCTACCTATACCATCAGGTGGGTCGGCAGGAGGGTACCCTCCCACTCGCGGGTACCCGCGTTGCCCGGCAGCGTATGGTCCAGTGGTAGGAAATCGGCCTCTTGCGCTTTTTGGAGAATAATGTGGAACCCCAATTATTCTGCACCCCCAGTATTATTTTGCAGGCCAGGGTTCGATTCTTGGTGGAGCCACTAACCGAGTGTTTCGCCATCGGTGGATTTTCTCGTGCTGCCGCTGGCAGATGGCGTTCTTGTGCATGTCTGGCTAATTGTGTGCTTCTATACGGGAGGGCGTTACGGAGATGGCTATGTTGTACGGACCATTGACGGCCTTCTGGGGTTGCCCTTAATCCACCCCCCACCCCCCCCCCCCACCCTTGCAGGTACCCCGAGCCCCGACAGTTGCTGTACTTGCCCATCGACTTGTCGGAGTTGACGGACGAGCAGTTGAAGGTGCACAGAGCGATGCGACAAGCGCCCTCGACCCTAGACGACGAGGTGATTGCGTCAGTCGAAATCACGTCTCGATCGTCGCTAGGAAATCAAAATATCGGCTCCTTCCAGGAGGATATGGAGGAAGAAGAATTCGCTTCGGATCGCTACGAAAACCTTTGGGACTCTGGGGACGCCGCCCGCCAAGCGCTGATCACTGTGGAGTTTTTTTTGAGGAGTGTGGTTGTGTCGGTCTCGACTCTCGACAGCTTACAATGACTTTACAAAAAGTGGGCGCGCGTGTCGGGAGAATAGAATCTGAGGTGTAGGCAGTGTTGTTTTGGACTGGACTGCGAATCCTCATAAGGACACGACATGCTGTTTTGTTACTACGGCAAAGAGCGGTGGCAAAAAAGAGGTGTCCCCGCTGCCTGCAGACCAATATGGAGGACGAGCCCCAAGACCGAACTGTCTACGTGACGAATCTGAGTCGGGAGATCACGCAGGAGTTGCTGGACGAGCTGTTCACACAGGTCTTTGCCGACTTTCCCCGTCCTTGAGGCTGCAGCGACGTGTGAAAGGGGTTCTTTTTTTTCTCAGGTGGGTCCCCTCGAGAAGGTGGTGATCATGGCCTCGCAGCCGGACGGCACCACTGCGCGTCCGTTCGATCTGTCGGCGTCGGCGCGGCGCCAGGCGAAGGCGCGTCAAGCACATGAAAGGGAGGACGGAGAGATCGACGGAGACGGACTCACCGCGGAAGCAGCCGCCAAGGAGAAACAACTAAAGGCGGCCAGGGACGCGCTCAGGTTGACTTGCGGGAGCCCCTCCCCCCCCCCCCTTCCCCCCAGTTGCAAAGGTGGGGGGGGGGGCGGCGGTTACAGTGTGCGAACAGAAATGTCCACTGTTGCCGACGCGCAAAAATGTCAACACCTGTCGATTCAATCTTCGATACTACGGTAGGCGAGTTGTGCAGTGTACATAGGCGGGTTCGTTGCAGACGCAGTTCGTTCATCTCGGCGTTGGTGATCTTTCGCCACTTTGAGTCGGTGCCCTTCTGCATGGCCGTCCTGCAGGGCGTCCAGCTCTGCGGTCTGCCTCTTGTACTCAAACCCAAGCAGGGTTCAGTCCACCGAAAAGAGTAGACTATTATATTCAACTCCTGAACTTTTCTGTCGGCAGTCAATACTGGCCGTGTCGATTCAGTCTTTCGCGACATGCGCCGCACGCCGCCGCCCTCCGAGCTGCGTCGAGTGCGCAGCGAGCCCCGCCCCTACAGCCACCGCCAGAGGGAAAGGCGCGACTTCGACAGGGGCGGGGCTTACGAGGCCCCGCCCCCTCCGCCACCCGACCCACCTCTGGTCCCAGTGTACGGTGGAAGACGCGGTGCGTCGCATGCTACACTCTATTCATACCCCCCC